>ML383347.1:109663-146128 GCA_005239525.1 Nicotiana knightiana | reverse complement strand
TATATATATATATATATATATATATATATATCGCACCTCAGTTGTGCTTGAGTTTGTAGCGTACGGCTTTATCAGCCTTCCCAGGATGGTATGATGCACTTAGCGTGCTTATGATCGATACTCAGTAATTTGTAATAGTGAGCAAATCAGCTCCGTGTATATCTTCTTATGTAAATTTTATGTGTGGATCGGGTGGCAGGTCTCCACGGGTATGTTATTTGGATCGGGTTGCACGCCGCAACAGTGTGATGATGAGTAAGTTATATTTATTTTCTTATGTTCTACCTCCTATTTTCTTAGAAAAGTTCATATTAGTTGCATGAGTTGAATAGTCCCTTCCTGAGTCGTTTCTTATTATCATGTTCGAGTTATGGCCTATTGGCGTGATTTTGTATCATGTGAGGTTGTCGGTCATGTTTGGGGTGATTTGTTGTCTGAGCAGTTCATATTGGGAGATACGAGATTATCGGATCAGGGATCAGTGCGATAAAGTTATGTGAAGTGTATATTAAAGAACAAATATCATTATTCAGGTTCATAATAAGGTGATGATTCTAGTCAAGATGAGTTATTCAATGATTANTGAGATCGATATTCGGTGAAAGAGGCTTTGTACCCTGGTCATGGGTTCTTTATGTGTTTTGCAGTATTAGTGTGGTCGGTGATGCAGGTGTGCAGACTTGTTGCCTTGTGTGGAAGGTTGTGGAAGCATGACCGTGGGAAGGTTGTATAAGTGTGACATGTAGTCACCTGATTGGTTGAAGATTTAGACCAAGTATAAGGAAGTGCAACATTGCTTATTTGAGAATTTATGTCTGGAGGGCGTTCGGTTCAGTTGATTGTGGATTATGGGGTGTTTGTCCCGGTGATGATGGTTGTTCTCGTGTATTATGAGAGAAAGTGGGTTAATACGGACCCAGGTAAAGCTATTAGCTTAGTTTGGTGCGAGCAAGGTAGACTCGATGTTTGTGGATGGATCTAAATATGATTCAGTAGAGCGCTTCTTTTCATGAAAAGGTATTAGAATAGAAGATGTTGTTCCGTCTTCGTCAAATTCATGTATTATTATGATTGTGCNGTAATTTGTAATAGTGAGCAAATCAGCTCCGTGTATATCTTCTTATGTAAATTTTATGTGTGGATCGGGTGGCAGGTCTCCACGGGTATGTTATTTGGATCGGGTTGCACGCCGCAACAGTGTGATGATGAGTAAGTTATATTTATTTTCTTATGTTCTACCTCCTATTTTCTTAGAAAAGTTCATATTAGTTGCATGAGTTGAATAGTCCCTTCCTGAGTCGTTTCTTATTATCATGTTCGAGTTATGGCCTATTGGCGTGATTTTGTATCATGTGAGGTTGTCGGTCATGTTTGGGGTGATTTGTTGTCTGAGCAGTTCATATTGGGAGATACGAGATTATCGGATCAGGGATCAGTGCGATAAAGTTATGTGAAGTGTATATTAAAGAACAAATATCATTATTCAGGTTCATAATAAGGTGATGATTCTAGTCAAGATGAGTTATTCAATGATTAGTTAACTCTGCAGTTGGGTATGAATTTCTACACAGCTCCTCCGTTGTGGTGGTATCGTCAGCATTATAGCAGGATGTACGTATATATATCATGAGGTGCATTGGGAGCATCAGATTCGTGGAATTTTGGCTATTAAGGTTCAGGGAACGTCATTGTGGTTAGATGATGAATTTTACGGTGCATGGTTCTAATTCAGCAAAGGTATGCAGTCATGTTCTGGTATACCGTGTGGTAGTTGATATGGTGTTTATATATTGAACTAGGCCTGGCAGAGAAAATTCCAGGTATTGGAACCAGGTTCTGAGCTTATTATATAGATAAAAGAAGAAGTCTTCAGGTGCACGAGGTGTTAAACAGTGATTTCAGATAACTCCATAGCAGTTCTTAGCACGTTCGAGGACGAACGTCTGTTTAAGTGGGGGAGAATGTAACGACCCAACCGTTCATTTTGAGCTCTAGAGCGTCGTTCAGCGGTTTGAGGCCGTGAGTAGCTTCGTTTCAGGTATTATGACCCGTGGGCATGGTCGGAATTGAATTTCAGGAAGTTTAGAGTTAATTTGGAAAGAAATTTCTCAATTTGGAAGCCTTAAGTTGGAAGAATCAACTAAGATTGGAATTTTGAGTAAACGGCCTCCCAATCAGGATTTGAAGGTTCCTGCAGGTTCGTATGCTGATTTCGAACTTGGGCGTATGTCCGGATCGGGTTTTGGATAACCCGAGAGCATTTCGACGTATATTGTGAAAGTCAGCATTTTTGAAGGAATTTCCTAAGTTTGGCTTGAAGCGCATTTCATTGTTATTGATGTCTGTTTGGGATTCCGAGTCTGGGAATAGCTTCGTATGGTGATTCTGGAGTTGGGAGCGCGATCGTAAGTGAATCCGGATGTCCGGAGGTCATTTTGAAGTCATTTGGCTAAAGATAGAAATTTGAAGGTTTTGAAGAAAATCCAGCTGGAAGTGGAAATTTTTATATCGGGGTCATAATGTGATTCCGGAAGTTGGAGCAGGTCCGTAATGTCGAATATGACTTGTATGCAAAATTTGGGGTCAATCGGACGTGATTTGATAGGTTTCGGCATCGGATGTAGAAGTTAGAAATTTCTAAGTTCATAAAGTTGGGATTTGGGTGCGATTCGTGGTTTCGATGTTGTTTGATGTGATTGAGGCCTCGAGTAAGTCTGCATTATGTTTTGGAACAGGTTGTTATAATTGGATGGGGTCCCGGGGGCCTCGGGTAGATTCCGGGTGATTAACAAATCAAGTTTGAGAGTTTGAAGAAGGCTGAAATTGTTGTCATCTGGTGTGTCCGCACCTGCGAGGCTTTGGCCGCAGGTGTGGCTATGGCGCCGCAGGTGCGAAGAAGTGGTGGTCTGGCTTTGTGGGGGGGGGAATAGTCCCCCTAGGTGAACTAATTAAGTATGTTCTATTATCTTCGGGGGCTATGTACGAACGAGGTGATGGAAGTCTGTGCGTAGCTACTATTATGCCATGTCCGTGTAGTCTAGGACCCACTAGCAAGCCTTACGTGTTATACCTGTGATCCTGCCTGTAATATTAGACTGCTAATATAATCGAGATCGTAATTGAATAGCTAAAGAAGACTAGAGATCATTTTCTTAATCATCTAAAAAGAGAATTGATTCCTCCGTGGATAATTGTATACCTGATAAGGTTATATTATGGAATATTATTAAACTGGCAAATGAGTTTCAAAACAAGATTTAAAAGCTATATTTCATGTTCCTTTAAGAAGAATTTTACCACTTTCCTAAGAAAACTGCTTTCTTGATAAAAATGCGGATTTATTATGTGAGTATGTGTACATATGAGCACCTGAGTTCGCAGGTATGATTCGCGAGCAGGCTAGCCTTATTTTTTTTATGTTGACCGCGTCGCATGATCGATTCACGAGTGGGGAAAAAACAGATGCATCTATGGTTCGAGCGGTTCCACCCTTCGGCAGTGCACAGTTTATTATTGTTGGTTCGCGCCGTTCGACCTTCGGCATTGCTTGCGCATGATATTTACTGCATATTTGCTATATTTTTGTCTGATTACTGGTCTGGAATTCTAAGTTGTCAACTGAAGTGACAAAGATTTAAAGTTATTAAAATTTTTGGAAGAAGTTGTTCCTTCCCGTTGATTATTTGCTATTTGATTAAATCACCTATGTTTACTAATCGTTATTAATATGACGCAGATTTAAAGTGTTAAATGTGGAAAGAGTTGATATTAATTATTCCCGATTTTAATAAATTTCCTATGATAATCATGCTTAGTGTCTCAGTTGAATATACTAAATTGACCTCTAGCAAGTGTCTAATTCGACCTCTCGTCACTACCTCTCTGAGGTTAGGCGGGCGACTTACTGAGTACACGTTGTTTTCGTACTCATGCTACACTTGTTGTGCATTTTTATTGCATAGGTACTTTCATAGAGATGTGGCGGATTTGGAGACTTAGGCGAGCTGCATCATCCGGAGGCGATCCGCAGCTGACAGAGTCTCCTCCATATTGTATTTATTTTAATTTTTAATTCCTTGTCCAATTTGTATTTCGGACAAGCCTTGTGATGATTGTATAAATTCTTAGAAATTGCTCATGCACTTGTGACACCGGGTTCTGGGATGTGTTGGGATATATTTTGCTGAAATGGAATATTTAAACCATTGTATTTACTTAACGGATTTTTATTTAGTTACTATGTAATAAAGTGAAAGGTAATATTTTTCATAAATGCTAAAAATTGAAATTATTTCAATTAATTAATGATTGGCTTGTCTGACAATGATGTCCGGCGCCATCACGGCCTTATGGATTTTGGGTCATGACATTTCTCGTGTCTTTTCTGCTTATGTTCCTTGTCGAGAGGTTCTATTTGTGGTTTCGGAGTGATTTGGGACACTTATTCCCTAAATCGGAATCTTAAGTTCTAGGAATTTTACCTTGGTTGGATTGTGTGAAGACGACTCCGGAATGGAGTTTCATCGGTTCCGTTAGCTCCGTTGAGTGATTTTGGACTTAGGAGCGTGTCCGAATTGTAGTTTGAGGTCTGTAGCTGAATTAGGCTTGAAATGGCAAACATTTAACTTTTGGGAAGTTTGACCGGAAGTGAACATTTTGATATCGGGGTTGGATCCCGATTTCAAATGTTGGAGTAGGTCTGTAATGCTAATTATGACTTGTGTGCAAAATTTGAGGTCAATTGGACGTGATTTGATATGTTTCGACATCGGTTGTAGCAGTTTGAAGTTTCAAATTTCATTAAGTTTGAATTGGAGGGTGATTCGTATTTTTAGCATTTTTTTTATATGATTTATGGGCACGACTAAGTTCGTATGATATTTTAGGAATTGTTGGTATGTTTGGTTGAGGTCTCGAGGACCTCGGGTGAGTTTGAGATGCTTAACAGATCAAAATTGGACTTGTGAAGATTGCTTCTCACCTGCAGTGGGGTGGTTGCAGGTGCAGGCATGCACGTGCGTGGGGTCAAGCACAGAAGAGGATTATGGATTAGTGGCCAGGGGTCGCAGGTGCGAGGGGAAATTCCACATCTGCGAGCCCGCATATGCGCTTAAGAGCCGCAGAAGCGAAGAGGCCTGGAAGGGAAGAACGCAGAAGCAGACAAAGGTTCACAGGCGTGCACTCGCAGGTGCGGCCTTCTAATCGCAGAAGTGGACCAGAGGATTTAAGTCAAGTCCACACCTGCGCTGGATTTTCGGTAGGTGCGGCTAAATTTCGCACGTGCAAAATCGCTGGGCAGAAAAAAGGGACTTCGAGGGTTTTATCCCATTTTCATTTTTGGGACTTTGAGAGCTCGGATTGAGGCGATAATACAAGAGTTTTTCAGAGAAATATTTGGGGTAACAATTCTTAACTCGTTTATGGTTATATTCCACAAATCTATAGTTGATTTCATCATTTAATTAAGGAATTTGGTTGAGAAATTTGGGGGGAAAGGTTGGAAGTTCTTCAACTAGGTTTTGAGTTTTGATTCGGATTTTGATGTCGGATTTGGATAATTTGGTACGAGTGAACTCGGAGTGAATGGGTGTTCATAGTTTGTGACTTTTACCAGATTCCGAGACGTGGGCCCGGGGAGACTTTATAGAGCGATTTTTGAAATTCTTGTTAAAGTCTTGACTTCATTTATTAGATTAGTCTATTATAGTTGTATTTACGGTATGTAATTGTTTTTGGCTAGATTTGGGCCATTCGGAGTTATTTCTTTTCTTAAAGCTCAACGAATGGTTGAGAAGGGGTGTGATGCATATCTAGCTTATGTGAGAGATGTCAGTATTGATATCCCTACAATTGAGTCGGTCCCAATAGTGAGGGATTTTCCAGATGTATTCCCAGTTGATCTTCCGGGCATGCCGCCCGACAGAGATATTGACTTTGGCATTGATTTTTTGTCGGTCACTCAGCCCATCTCTATTCCTCCATATAGTATGGCTCCTCCTGAGTTGAAGGAGTTGAAGGAGCAGTTATAGCAGTTGCTTGATACGGGATTCATTTGGCCAGTGTGTCACCTTGGGATGCTCCGATCTTGTTTGTGAAGAAAAAGGATGGTTCTATGTGTATGTGCATTGATTATCGACAGTTGAACAAAGTTACAGTGAAGAACAGGTATACATTGCCTCGTATTAATGACATATTTGATCAGTTACGGGTGCCAAGGTGTTTTCCAAGATTGACTTACGTTCAGACTATCATCACTTGAAGACTCGGGAGCAATATATCTCGAAGACTACTTTCAGGACTCGGTATGGTCACTAGGAGTTCCTTGTGATGTCATTTGGGCTGACCAACACCCCAGCAGCATTTATGCACTTGATGAACAGTGTGTTCCACCCCTATCTTGACTCATTCTTCATTATGTTTATTGACGACATTCTGGTGTACTCCCGGACTCGAGAGGATCATGAACAACACCTAAGGATTGTGCTTCAGACCTTGAGACAAAAGAAGTTATATGCAAAATTTTCAAAGTGCGATTGTTGGCTAGACTCAGTGGAATTCTTGGGTCATCTGGTGTCGAGTGATGGGATCAAGGTGGATCCGAAAAAGGTGAAAGCAGTGGAAAGTTGGCTCAGAACATCCTCAGCTACGGAGATTCGGAGTTTTCTTGGTTTGGCGGGGTATTACCGTCATTTTGTAGGGGGTTTCTCGTCTATTGCAGCACTTATGAACAGGCTGACCCAGAGGGGTGCTCCGTTCAGGTGGACGGAGGGGTGTGAGGAAAGGTTTCAGAATCTCAAGACAAGTTTGACTACAGCCCTAGTATTTGTATTGCCTAAGAGTTCGGGGTCTTATACTGTATATTGTGATGTGTTGTAGACTGGTCTCGGTGCGGTGTTGATGTAGGACGGTAGGGTGATTGCCTACACATCCAGACAGTTGAAGGTGCATGAAAATAACTATCCCTTCCATGACCTTGAGTTAGCAGCTTTGTCCAGCTAGGACCCACTAGCAATCTTTACGTGTTATACCTGTGATCCTGCCTGTAATATTAGACTGCTAATATAATCGAAATCGTAATTGAATAGCTAAAGAAGACTAGAGATCATTTTCTTAATCATCTAAAAAGAGAATTGATTCCTCCGTGGATAATTGTATACCTGATAAGGTTATATTATGGAATATTATTAAACTGGCAAATGAGTTTCAAAACAAATTTTAAAAGCTATATTTCATGTTCCTTTAAGAAGAATTTTACCACTTTCCTGAGAAAACTGCTTTCTTGATAAAAATGCGGATTTATCATGTGAGTATGTGTACATATGAGCACCTGAGTTCGCAGGTATGATTCGCGAGCAGGCTAGCCTTAATTTTTTTATTGACCGCGTCGCATGATCGATTCACGAGCGGCGAAAAAATAGATGCATCTATGGTTCGAGCCGTTCGACCCTTCGGCAGTGCACAGTTTATTATTATTGGTTCGCGCCGTTCGACCTTCGGCATTGCTTGCGCATGATATTTAATGCATATTTGTAGTATTTTTGTCTGATTACTGGCCTGGAATTCTAAGTTGTCAACTGAAGTGACAAAGATTTAAAGTTATTAAAATTTTTGGAAGAAGTTGTTCCTTTCCGTTGATTATTTTCTATTTGATTAAATCACCTATGTTGACTAATCGTTATTAATATGACGCAGATTTAAAGTGTTAAATGTGGAAAGAGTTGATATTAATTATTCCTGATTTTAATAAATTTCCTATGATAATCATGCTTAGTGTCTTACTTGAATATACTAAATTGACCTCTAGCAAGTGTCTAATTCGACCTCTCGTCACTACCTCTCTGAGGTTAGGCGGGCGACATACTGAGTACACGTTGTTTTCGTACTCATGCTACATTTGTTGTGCATTTTTATTTCATAGGTACTTTCATAGCGATGTGGCGGATTTGGAGAATTAGGCGAGCTGCATCATCCGGAGGCGATCCGCAGCTGACAGAGTCTCCTCCATATTTTATTTATTTTAATTTTTAATTCCTTGTCCAATTTGTATTTCGGACAAGCCTTGTGATGATTGTATAAATTCTTAGAAATTGCTCATGCACTTGTGACACCGGATTCTGGGATGTGTTGGGATATATTTTGCTGAAATGGAATATTTAAACCATTGTATTTACTTAACGGATTTTTATTTAGTTACTATGTAATAAAGTGAAAGGTAATATTTTTCATAAATGCTAAAAATTGAAATTATTTCAATTAATTAATGATTGGCTTGTCTGACAATGATGTCCGGCGCCATCACGGCCTTATGGATTTTGGGTCATGACATTTCTCGTGTCTTTTCTGCTTATGTTCCTTGTCGAGAGGTTCTATTTGTGGTTTCGGAGTGATTTGGGACACTTATTCCCTAAATCGGAATCTTAAGTTCTAGGAATTTTACCTTGGTTGGATTGTGTGAAGACGACTCCGGAATGGAGTTTCATCGGTTCCGTTAGCTCCGTTGAGTGATTTTGGACTTAGGAGCGTGTCCGAATTGTAGTTTGAGGTCTGTAGCTGAATTAGGCTTGAAATGGCAAACATTTAACTTTTGGGAAGTTTGACCGGAAGTGAACATTTTGATATCGGGGTTGGATCCCGATTTCAAATGTTGGAGTAGGTCTGTAATGCTAATTATGACTTGTGTGCAAAATTTGAGGTCAATTGGACGTGATTTGATATGTTTCGACATCGGTTGTAGCAGTTTGAAGTTTCAAATTTCATTAAGTTTGAATTGGAGGGTGATTCGTATTTTTAGCATTTTTTTTATATGATTTATGGGCACGACTAAGTTCGTATGATATTTTAGGAATTGTTGGTATGTTTGGTTGAGGTCTCGAGGACCTCGGGTGAGTTTGAGATGCTTAACAGATCAAAATTGGACTTGTGAAGATTGCTTCTCACCTGCAGTGGGGTGGTTGCAGGTGCAGGCATGCACGTGCGTGGGGTCAAGCACAGAAGAGGATTATGGATTAGTGGCCAGGGGTCGCAGGTGCGAGGGGAAATTCCACATCTGCGAGCCCGCATATGCGCTTAAGAGCCGCAGAAGCGAAGAGGCCTGGAAGGGAAGAACGCAGAAGCAGACAAAGGTTCACAGGCGTGCACTCGCAGGTGCGGCCTTCTAATCGCAGAAGTGGACCAGAGGATTTAAGTCAAGTCCACACCTGCGCTGGATTTTCGGTAGGTGCGGCTAAATTTCGCACGTGCAAAATCGCTGGGCAGAAAAAAGGGACTTCGAGGGTTTTATCCCATTTTCATTTTTGGGACTTTGAGAGCTCGGATTGAGGCGATAATACAAGAGTTTTTCAGAGAAATATTTGGGGTAACAATTCTTAACTCGTTTATGGTTATATTCCACAAATCTATAGTTGATTTCATCATTTAATTAAGGAATTTGGTTGAGAAATTTGGGGGGAAAGGTTGGAAGTTCTTCAACTAGGTTTTGAGTTTTGATTCGGATTTTGATGTCGGATTTGGATAATTTGGTACGAGTGAACTCGGAGTGAATGGGTGTTCATAGTTTGTGACTTTTACCAGATTCCGAGACGTGGGCCCGGGGAGACTTTATAGAGCGATTTTTGAAATTCTTGTTAAAGTCTTGACTTCATTTATTAGATTAGTCTATTATAGTTGTATTTACGGTATGTAATTGTTTTTGGCTAGATTTGGGCCATTCGGAGTTATTTCTTTTCTTAAAGCTCAACGAATGGTTGAGAAGGGGTGTGATGCATATCTAGCTTATGTGAGAGATGTCAGTATTGATATCCCTACAATTGAGTCGGTCCCAATAGTGAGGGATTCTCCAGATGTATTCCCAGTTGATCTTCCGGGCATGCCGCCCGACAGAGATATTGACTTTGGCATTGATTTTTTGTCGGTCACTCAGCCCATCTCTATTCCTCCATATAGTATGGCTCCTCCTGAGTTGAAGGAGTTGAAGGAGCAGTTGCTTGATACGGGATTCATTTGGCCAGTGTGTCACCTTGGGGTGCTCCGATCTTGTTTGTGAAGAAAAAGGATGGTTCTATGTGTATGTGCATTGATTATCGACAGTTGAACAAAGTTACAGTGAAGAACAGGTATACATTGCCTCGTATTAATGACATATTTGATCAGTTACGGGTGCCAAGGTGTTTTCCAAGATTGACTTACGTTCAGACTATCATCACTTGAAGACTCGGGAGCAATATATCTCGAAGACTGCTTTCAGGACTCGATATGGTCACTAGGAGTTCCTTGTGATGTCATTTGGGCTGACCAACGCCCCAGCTGCATTTATGCACTTGATGCACAGTGTGTTCCACCCCTATCTTGACTCATTCTTCATTATGTTTATTGACGACATTCTGGTGTACTCCCGGACTCGAGAGGATCATGAACAACACCTAAGGATTGTGCTTCAGACCTTGAGACAAAAGAAGTTATATGCAAAATTTTCAAAGTGCGATTTTTGGCTAGACTTAGTGGAATTCTTGGGTCATCTGGTGTCGAGTTATGGGATCAAGGTGGATCCGAAAAAGGTGAAAGCAGTGGAAAGTTGGCTCAGAACATCCTCAGATACGGAGATTCGGAGTTTTCCTGGTTTGGCGGGGTATTACCGTCATTTTGTAGGGGGTTTCTCATCTATTGCAGCACTTATGACCAGGCTGACCCAGAAGGGTGCTCCGTTCAGGTGGACGGAGGGGTGTGAGGAGAGGTTTCAGAATCTCAAGACAAGTTTGACTACAGCCCTAGTATTTGTATTGCCTACAAGTTCGGGGTCTTATACTGTATATTGTGATGCCTTGTAGACTGGTCTCGGTGCGGTGTTGATGTAGGACGGTAGGGTGATTGCCTACACGTCCAGACAGTTGAAGGTGCATGAAAATAACTATCCCTTCCATGACCTTGAGTTAGAACCTTTGTCCATGCCTTAAAGATTTGGCGACACTATTTGTACGGTGTCCCTTGTGAGTTCTACACCAATCACCGGAGTTTGCAGCATCTGTTCAAATAGCAGGATCTTAACTTGCTTCAGCGGAGGTGGTTGGATCTACTTAAGGATTATGATATCACCATTTTGTACCATCCCGGGAAGGCCAATGTGGTGGCCGATGCCTTGAGTCGCCGGGTTGAGAGTTTGGGGAGCTTAGCATATCTACCAACAGCTAAGAGGCCATTGTCGTTAGATGTTCAGGACTTAGCCAACCACTTTGTTAGATTGGATATTTCTGAGCCGAGGTGAGTGTTGTCTTGTGTGGTTTATTGGTCTTCTCTTTATGATTGTATCAGGAAGTGTCAGTATGATGACCCCTATCTACTTGTCCTTAAGGACAAGGTCACTATTGGGGATGATGGTGCATTGAGGATGCAGGGCAGTCTATGTGTGCCCAATGTGGTTGGTTTGCGGGAGTTGATTCTCCAGGAGGCTCACAGTTCGCGGTACTCTATTATTCCTCGTGGCGCGAAGATGTATTAGGACTTGAGGAAGCATTACTGGTGGAGGAGAATGAAGAGGGACATAGTGGAATATGTAGCTCGGTGTCTAAATTGCCAGCAGGTAAAGTATGAGCATCAGGACCCAGGTGGATTGCTTCAGAAGCTAGAGATTCCTAAGTGGAAATGGAAGAGGATCACTATGTATTTCGGTGTTGGGCTTCCACGGAATAAGCGGAAGTTTGGATGATTGTGGATAGGCTGACCAAGTCAGCTCATTTCATTCATACGATGACTACCTATTCCTCCGAGCAGGTGGCTCGAGTTTATATCCGCAAGATCGTCAGGTTTCATGGCATACCGGTATCTATTATCTCTGACCGCGGTACGTAGTTTACATCATGGTTCTAGAGGGTCGTACAGCATGAGTTGGGTACTCGAGTGCAGTTGAGCACATCATTTAACCCTCAGACAGACGGACAATCCAAGCGCACTCTTCAGATATTACAATATATGCTTTGTCCATGTGTGATGGAGTTTGGAGGTTCGTGGGATCAGTTCTTACCACTTATGAAGTTTTCCTACAACAACAGTTATCAGTCGAGCATTTAGATGGCACCGTATGAGGCTCTATATGGTAGGTGGTGTCGGTCTCCAGTGGGTTGGTTCAAACTGGGCGACGCTTGGTTCAGAAAGAAGGGAAAGCTGAGCCCAAGGTTTATTGGCCCATTTGAGGTGTTGTGGCATGTTGGAGAGGTTGCTTATGAGCTTGCCTTGCCTCCCAGTCTAGCAGGGGTTCATCCAGTATTCCATGTTTCTATGCTCCGGAAGTATCACGGCGATCCATCTCATGTGTTGGATTTTAGCTCAGTCCAGTTGGACAAGGACTTATCTTATGTTGAGGAGCCGGTGGCTATTTTGGATAGGCAGGTTCAAAAGTTGAGGTCAAACAACATTGCTTCCGTTAAGGTTCAGTGGAGGGGTCATTCGGTCGAGGAGGCGACTTGGGAGACCAAGTATGATATATACAATTGTTATTCTCATCTTTTCACCACTTCAGGTATATCTCTATACTCGTTCGAGGACGAACGATTGTTTTAAGAAAGGGAGGATGTAACGACCTCGCCGGTCGTTTTGAGATTAATAACCTTGATCCCTCGTTTACTGCTTTCCCCGTGCCTTGTCGGGAGGTTCTGTTTGTGGTTTCGGAGTGATTTGGGATACTTAGTCCCTAAAATGGAAGCTTAAGTTCTAGGATTTTTACCGTAGTTGGAACTGTGTGAAGACGACTCTGGAATGGAGTTTCGTTGGTCCATTAGCCCCGTTGAGTAATTTTCGACTTAGGAGCATGTCCGGATTGTAGTTTGGAGGTCCGTAGCTGAATTAGGCTTGAAATGGCGAAAGTTGATTTTTTGGGAAGTTTGACTGGAAGTGGACTTTTTGATATCGGCGTCTGATCCCGATTATGGAAGTTGGAGTAGCTTAGTAATGTCAATTATGACTTGTGTGCAGAATTTGAGGTCAATCGGGCGTGATTTGATATTTTTCGGCATCGGTTGTAGAAGTTTAAAGTTTCAAAGTTCATTAAGTTTGAATTGGAGGGTGATTCGTGCTTTTAGCGTTGTTTAATGTGATTTAAGGGCTAGACTAAGTCTGTATGGTGTTTTAGGACTTGTTGGATGTTTGGATGAGGTTCGAGGGGCCTCGGGTGACTTTCGGATGCTTAACGGATCAAAATTGTACTTGTGTAAATTGCTGAAGCTTTCAAGCTTCTGGTGTAATCGCACATGCAATAGGGTGGTCGCAGGTGCGGGCACGCACGTGCGTGGGGTCAAGCGCAGAAGAGGATTTTGGATTAGTGGCCAGGGTTTGCAGGTGCAAGGGGAAATTCCACATCTGCGAGCCCACAGATGCGCTTAAGGGCCGCAGAAGCGGAGAGGCTTGGAAGGGAAGACCGCAAAAGCGGACAAAGGTTCGCAGGCGCACACTCGCAGGTGAGGCCTCGTAATTGCAGAAGCGAACCAGAGAATCTAATTCAAGTCCACACCTGCGATGGATTTTCCGCAGGTGTGGTACCGCTGGTACGGCTAAATGTCCGCAGGTGCGAAATCGCTGGGCAGAAAAGAGGGACTTAGGGTTCTATCCCATTCTCAATTTTAGGACTTTGAGAGCTCGGATTGAGGCAATAATTAAAGGGTTTCTCAAAGAAATCTTTGGGGTAACGATTCTTAACTCGTTTATGGTTATATTCCACTAGTCTATAGTTGATTTCATCATTTAATTAAGGAATTTAGTTGAGAAATTTGGGGGAAAAGGTTGGAAGTTCTTCAACTATGTTTTTGAGTTTTGCTTCGCATTTTGATATCGGATTTGGATAATTTTTGTACGAGTGAACTCGTGAGTGAATGGGTGTTCATATTTTGTGACTTTCACCAGAATCCGAGACGTGGGCCCAGGGAGACCTTTTAGAGCGATTTTTGAAATTCTTGTTAATATCTTGATTTCATTAATTAGATTAGTCTATTATAGTTGTATTTATGGTGTAATTTTTTTTTTGGCTAGATTTGGGCCATTCGGATTCGGATAATCGAGGAAAAGGCATTCTTATTGATTGATTGAGCTTGGTTCGAGGTAAGTGACTTGCCTAACCTTGTGTGGGGGGAATCCCCTTAGGATTTGGTACTGTTGTGATACTTCTGTGATATGTGAGTGCCGTGTACGCGAGGTGACGAGTGCGTACACGGGTTAGTTGTTGTAAAATCTGATTTTTCACTGAGTATTAGTCTGTTACACTTTAATTGAGTTATACTAGCATATGTAGTTATCCTGTTTAGCCTAGTTTCGCATGCCTACGTGTCGTAAATGTTTATTTGAATTATGTGCAGCATGTTTAGTTGAATCCCTGCCTTTACTTGAATTGTATCAACCTTAGTTGTAGAATTCTTGTTGTTAATTGCTTTCTTCGCTGATTTGAGCTGTGTGTTTACTTTTGGGACTACGAGACGATACCTCGGGAAATCCCCCTACATATTTACTTTTGGTACTACGAGGCGGTACCTCCGGAGATCCCCCCTACACATTTACTTTTGGGACTACGAGTGGGTACCTCGAGAGATCTCCTCGCATATTTACTTTTGAGACTACGAGGCGGTACCTCGGGAGATCTCCTTGCATATTTACTTTTGAGACTACGAGGCAGTACCTCGGGAGATCTCCTCGCATATTTACTTTTGGGACTACGAGACGGTATCTTGGGAGCGCCCCTATTGTTATCTCATTCTGTTGTGTTATTATTTCTCTGTGCATTCTTTCTGTTAATTTCTCCTCTTTACTTAATTTTATTATATCATCTGTTTTATTATTATATCCCAGTAAGGCCGAACCTGACCTCGTCACTACTCTACCGAGGTTAGGCTTGGCACTTACTGGGTACTGTTATGATGTACTCATGCTACTCTTTTGCACATGTTTTGTGTGTAGATCCAGGTACTTCTTATCAGCCCCGCTATTAGCTGAGAGTACTTGTTGTTGTACGACAACTTCAAGGTACATTTGTTGCATCCGCAGACCTCAGAATCCCCTTCTATTCTCCCCTTTCCATACTTTACTTAGATTATGGTGTATAGAGACATTAGTTCTTTTCTGTAGCTTATGACTTATGGCTATCGGGTTTTGGGAAACATATTATGTATACTCGAGTGTTGGGTTTTGTACTTGCCGAGCGGCATCTTATCAGCTATTCTATTATCCTGTTGCAGTTTATTGTTAATTTTATTTTTATTTCTGTCTTTCTGCAATTTATTTGGCTTACCTAGTCGTAGAGACTAGGTGTTGTCACGACATCTTACGGAGGGAGAATTGGGTCGTGACAGATTCCTTGACGTTTAAGGCCATATAGGCCTTCGTGAGGTGTTTCCTTGTCTTAGAGGTCACCCCTTTTGAGTTTGTACTTCTAGCCACTTTTGGCCACATAGGCTATTTTTCAAAAACAATCTCATTCATGTCTTGCATGTGTCCAATAGGAAATGTTGTGGTGTCACATAATGTCTTGAGTCATTAACCGTGTTCTCTTCATCTAGGTATGGACTTACTAATTTGATACAAAGTGTAGATGGTAGTGAAGATTCCAAGGAAGTTGGTCAGGTGGTGGAAAATGTTTTCACTGTTAGAGCAGCACGAGCTAATGGATAAGTGGGGCACTCTCACTTTGCTTCTTGATATCACACCTCCCGGACTTAGTGGAGGAAATGTTGACCTACTAGGACCCGCAAAATATAGTTTTCAGATTTGGAGAGTGTGAAATGACTCTTACCTTGTTAGAAATGTCTGGTCTCACTCATCTAAGTTACATAGGCAAAGACATGATACTTCCCCAAGATCACTCTAGAAAACGATTCCTTAGGGATTAGGTCCTTTAAGACAATAAGCATTTGGGATGCCTCGAGCAATTTTTGATGTCTTTTGGTATGAGTTTTTCACAACCAAGGCAAAGTGGAAAAGACGCCGACTTGAAGCTTTCAACCTTGATTTGTTGGGTATATTGATGTTTCCTTTAGACAAGAGGCACATTAGCACCTGGATACAATAAGTGGTGATGGCATTATTTCATGAGAAACAACGCAAAATCGTTACCATTGTGCCAAGGATCTTTGAAAAGTTGAATCGAGCCCTTAGTGAGGTTAGGGGAGGTGTTAGGTTTTTTAAGGGAGTAACCTTTTGCTGCAGTTGTGGATGATGGAGCACTTACACACTGCTTCCTCAGTTTGTCCCATTGACCTTGCTTTGCGTGATCGAGTGGTATGCATTAAGCGTAGAATGGAATCTCCTAAGTTTACATATCCAATAGGCGTCGTGGCTTGGATCGAGTTTTTAGGGTTAAGGACAAGTGGGAATGTTTTGTGGACCTACCTTTGGCTTACTTTAAATGAGATCTTGGTAGGATGTCGCATGCAGCCTTTCTTGATGATGATAGGACTTAGGTATGTCAAGCCATACACACCAATTAGGGTGATGCAACAATTGGGTAGAAGGCAAAGGGAGGCACCAACTCTGAATCTTCGGAGGCACATCATGAATTTTAGTAAAAAGGCGGCTGATGAGATTAAGTACGTGCAATATTGGAACAATAAGAGGATGAGAAACAATACATTAGTAGACGATACTGGCAGGATCGAATGTACTCATGAGTATTTGATTTGGTTGCAGTCTATTCCACCAGGGTTCAGTACACCATTACCAGCACAGCTTAGGGGTCGAGCAGTTCAGACAGAGGATCCTCAGGAGGCTTTGGATCCAGATCCTTGGGGTAGACTTGAGTTGCTAGGGTCTCAGTTAACAGGTTTGTTAGAAAATGTGGAGAAGCATGGTCAGTATTTGCTTAGGTTCGTCCTTCAGGAGGTGGGGGCACACGCCAAGACCTTTGTTCCCAGCATTGGTGTATCTTTACGGGGCATGTTACATAGCTTGAGCATGACAGGCTCTCCAGGACCATCCCAGCCGGGGCCACCGCATTCAGGAGCTGCTTGAGGAGGTTTTTTATTTATATGCTCTGAGTCTATTTCGTGTTGTCTTTTACTTGCTAGTCTTGTCCAGTAGTACTGAGTCCGTTAGGTAGTGTTAGACTCTATCGTAGTCTAGTTGAGTTTGTCAAGTCTTTTTTTATCGTACTTCTTGTTCTGTATTTGGAAACCGAAAAAATTTTGTAAATGAAAAATCCAAAAAGAATCTTTTTAGTTAGTTCATTTTTTCCATTACTTTTCCAGAACTACGCTTAGTCTGATTCATATGAAAAACGATATTGGGTTCGATCGAATCACTTTTAAAATTAAAGAAAAAAGAAGATGAAGTTGTGGGATGTGGGATGTGATAAATGAGAGAAAATAAAAGAATTATAAGCAAAAAGAAAAAGAGTGGAAAGAAAATGATGAAAGCCAAGAAGTGGTAGAAAAGAAAAGATTGAAATGAGCATAAATTAGGATGATGTCGTATGACCTTGCGACCCTCAAAGTCACTCTAGAATCGCTAATTGTTGCTAGGCGCATTGCACTTAATGTGATATTATTATCTTATAAATTCCCTAATGCTAACAAGTTGGCTTTGTTTTGCTCCTCTTTGTTATCTCTATTATTATAAAACAAGAAGGTGGTTAGTTTGTGGCACTCTGGCGAATCATCCATACAACACTAGGTCAAAGTGCAAGGCAGTCATGGCTAGCAAAGAATTGGACACATATGTTGTTGACCCATCGAGGGAGATTGTGGAATCAGAATATAAGTTGAAAGAGGAGGTCCAAAGTTGAAACAACAGATGACAGAGATGTATCAGGCTTGGATCAGGGGCACCCTCCACCCTCATTTCCCACTAACTACACTGAAAAACTTTCCACTATCCCACCACTATCACAAGCCTAGATTCCCACTACCATTGATCTTTCCCCTCAACATGCATCGGGCTTTAACCCTTACCAGAACTACCCTAGCCCCTCGTCCAAACTTTTTCATGCTTCACGGGCCAAAACAAATCCATATCCTGCCCCAACATCTACTCCTATTTTTGTAGCCCCTCCACAAGCTACCATCTATCTATCTTCTAACCCGCGTTCAAAATTCCTGATGCCCAATACTATGTGCCAGAACCAACTTTCAAGGTCCCGGATCCCTATTGTTACACCCCTCACTTAGAGCCTCTCGTTGAAACCGAGAATCCCGCTAAGAATGTGGAGCAAGATGAGATATTCAGGATGGTGAAGAGTTTAGAGAAATCTTTGAGGAACATGCAAGGGATAGGAATCCAAGTAAGTGTGTCTTACAAGGACTTATGCTAGTTCCATGACGTCCAACTGTCGTTGGGTTCAAGAAGCCAATGTTTGATCTGTATGACGTACATGGGACACAAAAGATGAGAGGCGCTGGTGGGAAGGATGAACAATTGATGGCCTATTTCAGTCAGAGTTTGAGTGGAGAAGCCCCGGAATGGTACACCCGCCAAGATACTAGCAGGTGGTATACATGGGACGATATGGCTTAGGCCTTTGCCCGACACTTTCAGTACAATATAGACATTGTCCCGGATTGCCTATCCCTGACCAAGATATAAAAGAAGCCTAATGAAAGCTTTAGGGAATACGGGTTCTGATGGAGAGAAAAAGCTACCCGGGTCAATCCTCTGATGGAAGAAGACGAGATGGTCGAGTACTTTCTTCAAGCCCTAGAGCCAACTTACTTTGTCCACTTGATCTATGCTAAAGGTAAGCCTTTTAACGATGTGGTAAATATGGAAGAAATGGTGGAAGAGGGGCTCAATTCAAGCAAGATTATGAGCTACTCCGCTATAAAAGCAACCACACAGGCAATCCAGAACGGCACAGGAAGTTTGTTAGGCAAGAAGAAGAAGGATGATATTACTATGGTTGTCTCTGGACCATGGTAGGGCCCAAGGGGTCCGCCTCACTAGTACACTCAGCCTCAACCTCGGGCCTACACCTAAGCTCTATATAATCCATCCCAACATTATTTCCCACCACAAGACCCTCAATACTCAATCAAACCGCCCCAATACCATGTTCACCACATACAATCATATGCTCAACCCCCTCCTTACCCGCAATGGCGTGCACCAACTCCACAAAACTCTTATCCACACCCACAACCCTATTGAAACCCTACTGGTCCGAACTTTTGACCTGGGCCTGAGTGTAAAAGAGAAAGGCAGCAGTGGAAAGAGACTTTCACCCCTCTCGGAGAGTCCTATGCCAGTTTATTTCAAAGGTTGAGGCAACTGGACGTGTTGAGGCCATTTGAGGCAAAGATACCTAATCCACCCCAAAGAACCTTGATTATTATCAGAGGTGCGCATATTGTTTTGATGCCCCGGTGAACGATATAGAAAAACATTGGCATTTGAAAATAGCAATACAAGAGCATATTGGTACAAATCAAATTGTATTCCAGAGTCTGAATGCACCAAACGTCAACCAAAATCCTTTGCCAACCCATGCAGAGTCACACATGATTGAAACAGTTCGTAAGGATGGGGAGCCCGGGAATTCTTCCAAGTCTATTATGATGATTCATGCTGGTGAAGGTAATTCAATTAAGACTCTAAACTCTACAAAAGCACCACCCTTGATAGTTGAAGGTGTGACAAAGAAACTAGGCGTGCTCAATGTGACGCCACATGTGTTGGTTATGAAAGGGCCTTCGAAGGATGTTGGGGCAAGTTAGGAAAAGCCAAAAGTGGTTGTGCCAGGGATCCCGAACAAGCCTGTCATATTCGTGAAAGGGTCTCCTATCAACCCTGTTGTTATTAAACCAGTGACCCAGTTGCCTATGGTTGATACAAAGGTTATCCCGTGGAATTACAAACAAGTGATAGTGATATATAAAGGGAAAGAAGTGGAGAAAGGTGTCAATGAAACCAGAGGACTGACTGGTTCTGAGAGGTGTTTTACCCCAAAAGAATTTAGGAAGGCTAGGTCGTTCAAGGATAGACAAATTCTAGTAAAGAAGCTGGTCACCAAAAGAAGAGAGGCAGAATAGTTCCTGAAAAGATGAAAGTGAAAGACTATTCCATTGTGGAGCAATTAAGGAAAACACCGGCTCAGATCTCTCTTTTGTCTTTATTGATACATTCAGATGGCCATCGCAAAGCCTTGATGAAAATTTTGATGAGGCACATATTCCTGATAAGATCACAGTGAATCACTTGGAAAATATTTCTAACAAGATCTTTGAAGAAAACAGGATCACTTTCTAAAATTATGAACTTCCTATGGAGGGTACAGAACACAACCGAGCTCTTTATCTCACGGTGAAGTGCGAGGATGCTGTTGTCTCGAGGGTATTGGTTGATAACTGCTCTAGTGCAAATATTTGCTCTTTGTCTACTCTACAAAAGTTGAAGATCGGCAACGAAAGAGTCCACATGAACAGTGTATGTGTTCGAGGCTTTGATGGGGGAGGGAAAGATTTTGTCGATGATATAATGCTCGAATTATTGATAGGGCCAGTTGAGTTCACTATGGAATTCCAAGTGCTAGATGTGGTTGTCTCCTAGAATTTCTTATTGGGCAGGCCCTGGATACATGCGTCTAAGGTAGTCCCATCTTCTCTGCATCAAACGGTAAAGTTCAAATGGGACAGGCAAGAAATAGTTGTGCACGGTGATGAATACATATTTTCTTATAGTGACACATTTTTCCATTTATTGAAGTTAAAGATGATAAAGGACCTTGGGTCTACCAAACTTTTGAAATAGTGTCTGTTGAGAAGATTCCTGAGGGAGAATGCATTCCTAATCTGAGGCTATCCTCCGCGTCTGTCATGGTAGCAAATGAAATGTTGAAGAATGGTTTTGTGCCGACTAAAGGTCTGGATTGATCTCTACAGGGTATTGTGCATCCGGTGTGCCCACGTGAAAATTTTGGTACATTTGGTTTGGGATTCATGCCCACAGAGAAGGATGTAAAAGGGGATAAAAAGCAGAAACATAAGGTATGGTCGCTCCCCAAGCCTGTTCCACACATCTCCAAGTCTTTTGTTAAGCCAGGGGTCGCAAAACTTCCAATATCATCAGTCCCTAAACCTGTAGTTGATGTTGGTGAAGAGTTGATCAAGTGGTTCCAGAGTTTGTTTGCTGAGGTCAATATGGTGGAAATTGGGGAAGGTTCTAGTAACGCAGATGTGAAGCTCATTGGGCCAAATGTGAAGCTTAGGATTTGGGAAGCTACTCCTCTCCCCACCCGAAAGGAGTTTTGGTAGTTTGATTTTTTTTTCCTTTCTCTTATCTGGGTTATTCCAGGGTTGTTATCCATATTTTTATTTTCACTTGTTTTTATGATTCAAACCCTTCTATCCTTTTATTTTCAATGAAATGCATTTTTCTGTTATTCCTAGTAGTATTTCATTTTGTCTTTCTTTTGTATAGTTCTTTTTATGTTGGTTCTAATGACACGACACGCATGAGGAATTTTCAGCCAAGTCTTAAAGGCCAGTCTAATCTCGAAATAATGATCCTAGAAGCAGAATATGATGAAGAATCAACATTTGAAGAAATAAGTAAAGAGCTAAACATTTTGAAGAGAAACCAAATCCTAATTCGAATGAAACTCAAGAAGTCAATTTAGGAGACCATGACAATATCAGGTAGACCAAGGTAAGTGTGAATCTGGAACTGCAAGTCAAGGAAGAAATAATCAAAACACTTTTTGAGTAAAAACATGTATTTTTATGGTCGTATGACGATATGCCCCGCTTAAGTATTGATTTGGTAATTCATAAATTGCCAACTGATCCTATATTCCCTCCTGTCAAGCAAAAGTTAAGAAAGTTCAATACTGACATGAGTGTGAAGATCAAAGAAGAAATCACAAAGCAGCTTGGGAAAAAGGTCATTCGGTTCACTCAATATCCCACTTTGTTATCTAATGTTGTGCCAGTACCAAAGAAGGATGGTAAGACCAAGGTATTTGTTGATTATCGTGATCTTAACAAGGCAAGCCCAAAGGATGATTCTCCATTGCCGAACATCCACATTCTGATTGATAATTGTGCCAAGCATGAGATCGGATCTTTTGTGGATTCTACGCGGGATACCACCATATCCTGATGGATGAGGAAGATGTAGGTAATCATCACAGACAATGCTTCTAATCTCAAAAGTCATTGAAGAAAGAGGTATGCCAACAGTTCAAGATTATGCACCGAAACTCCACTCTGTATTGTCCTAAGGAAAATGGAGTTGTTGAGGATGCTAACAAGAACATAAATAATATACTTCGTAAGATGGTGAAAGGTTCTAGGCAATGGCATGAAAAGTTATCTTTTGCTTCACTGGCTTATCGCATTATTATTTGCACTTTAGTAGGTGTAACTCCTTATTTGCTGGTATATGGAATTGAGTCATTCATACCTGCGGAAGTTGAGATTTCATCCCTTCGGATCGTTGCGGAAGCTGAAATTGATGATGTTGAGTGGGTCAAAACCCGGCTAGAGAAGCTGATTTTGATTGATGAGAAAAGTTTGGCAGCATTGTGTCATGATCAATTGTATCAGAAGAGAATGGCAAGAGCATACAACAAGAAGGTATGTCCTCGAAAATTTGATGTGGGCCAGCTATATTGAAGCGCATCCTTCCACATTAGGCTGAAGCTAAAGGCAAGTTCGCCTCAATCCGGCAGGGGTCGTTCACTGTGATAAGGGTGTTTCCCAATGGTGCTTTGTATTTTAACAGACATAGAAGGCAGATGTGTGGATATGGCTATCAATTCTGATGCAGTCAAGAGATATTATGTATGATTTCTTTACTTATCTTTAATTGTATTTATTGTATTTGGCATGTTCAATGTTGGAATAACAAAGGCGTTTTATTCTGCTACCCAAACACTTTTATCCTTTGTTACCCTTTTTTAGCCTTATTTATTTTCTTTCATACCCCTCTTTTGGAATCAGAAGTAGAGTTAGAAAATAGAAAAGAAAAGAAATAGCAAAGAAACATAAAAGAAAAAGGGAAACGAAGAAGAAGAAAAAGAAAAAGAAGGAAAGAAAAAAAGATAAGGAAAAGCAAAGAAAAAGAAAAGAACAAAACAAAATGAATTGTAGTTGGAACTACATTAAGAACAAAACAAAATAAAACAAATTGTAGTTGGAACTACGTTCAACCTGATTCCTTTTAAGGATACGTAGGCAGCCTTACTCTGAGGTTCACTCCCATCAAAATAAAAATCAGACTCAAGGAAATTGGGGCAGAAGTTTTAGTTTTGCAAAAGATCTGATTCCAAAAGTTGTAATTTTGAACCATTTCATCATAAGTTGTTTTGAGCCTTCATGCCACCCTTTATTTTTAACCATGTCCAAAAGCCTACATTACGGTCCAAACAAAGACCTTCCGATCAATCTTTGAGGATGCCACGGCAAGCGAGATACAGGTAAGATTTACATCTTGGGTACCACTTTGTTCATGGGCGCAAGAAAAATAAATAAAATGAGAAAGTCTTATTGGTGAAAATCCTCACGGGCATCGTAAGGCGATGGTGAGTTGAGAGAAAATTTAAAATGAGAGTCTTATTGGTGAAAACTCTCGCGGACATCGTTAGAGGATGGTGAGTTGAAAGATAAACAAATGATAAAGGCTTGATGGTAAGACCCCTTCGAAGCACCACAAGTCGAATGAGGATCGTGACTTTACAGAGAAATTGGATCATTGAGAGACTCGCTTCGAAGTATGAAGGCATGACACGAAATGAAGTGTGATTGGTTTCGAGGATCGGGTTGTTCAATCCAAAATTCATGTCATGATCATTGGAGCCAGTTGCTTCATTCAGATAAGCCTTTTTCCCCTCTTCTCCAAATATTCATATTTGTTCAAACCTTTCCTTTTGTTGCATTTGCCAAAAATCACGTCACTTTGTTCTTTTGGTTCTATTTCTTTGTGTCTCCTTCAAGTTAGTTTTTTTAAAGCAAGCAAGAAAGGACTTCAAAGTCTACTACCAGCTTTTTGATTGCACAAGGCAAAGTTCAGCCAAGCATATCGCAAGTGACATGACGAAGAAGGAGAATTGTGGTGATAAATGAAGTTCAGGTGATCAAGTGATTCTTGAATTCTGAGAAAATGCAAAGGCTCAACAATTTTCAGCATGAAAACGTAATCCAGCAAGTGAGTGTAAGGGATTCGGGTCATTCAGAGGTTTTGTGGCCTAGGTTCGATCATAAGGTCAAATAATTCCTTGTTATCCCGAAGCAGCTAATCAGAATGAAGCATGACAATGGTAGAAGCGGACACCTTCAGCAACGACGCCACAAACTAACCAGCTTATTTTCAAACTAACAAGATTTTCTTTGTTTGAAACAGGGGCAAGAAATTTTGTTCGTTCTGCAGGGATCCTTCATGAGGAAAGGATGATTCAGGTAAGTTAATTTTTGACTCTTCAAGACCCTCCTGGATAATGGGATTTAGTTTTAAGTTTTCAGGACCTTCCTGGATAATGGGATTTAATTTTTAAGTTTTCAGGACTCTCCTGGATAATGGGATTTAGTTTTAAATTTTCAGGACCCTCTTGGATAATGGTATTTATTTTTAAGTTTTCAGGACCCTCTTGGATAATGGTATTTATTTTAAAGTTTCCAGGACCCTCATAGATAATGGGATTTAGTTTTAAGTTTTCAGGACCCTCCTGGATAATGGTATTTAGTTTTAAGTTTTTAGGACCCTCCTGGATAATGGGATTTAGTTTTTAAATTTTTAGGACCCTCCTGGATAATGGGATTAAGTTTTAGGTTTCCAGGACCCTCCTGGATAATGGGATTTAGTTTTTAGGTTTTCAGGACCCTCTTGGATATTGGGATTTTTAGGTTTTCAGGTCCCTCCTGGATATTGGGATTTAGTTTTAGGTTTTCAAGACCCTCCTGGATAACGGGATTTAATTTGAAATTTTCGGGACCCTCATGGATAATGGGATTTAATTTTAGTTTATCACGACGGATTTAGTTTAAAGTTTTTAGGACCCTCCTAGATACTGGGATTTAATTTTACGTTTTCAGGACCCTCCCGGATAATGGGATTTATTTTAAGTTTTCTGGACCCTCATGAATAATGGGATTTAGTTTAGGTTTTCAGGGCTTTTGTGGATAATGGGATTTAGCTTTTAAATTTTCAGGACCCTCCTGGATAATGGGATTTATTTTTAAGTTTTCGGGACCCTCCTGGATAATGGGATTTAGTTTTAAGTTTTCAGGACCCTACTGGAAAATGGGATTTAGTTTTATGTTTTCAGGACCCTCCTGGATAATAGGATTTAGCTTTTAAATTTTCAGGATACTCCTGAATAATGGGATTTATTTTTAAGTTTTCAGGACCCTCCTGGATAATGGGAATTATTTTTAAGTTTTCAGGACCCTCCTGTATAATAAGATTTAGTTTCATATTTTCAGGACCTTCCTGGATAATGGGATTTAATTTTTACGTTTTCAAGACCCTCCTGGATAATGGGATTTAGTTTTAGGTTTTCAGGACCCTCATGGATAATGCGATTTAGTTTTAGATTTTCAGGACCCTCCTGGATAATGGGATCTAGCTTTTAAACTCTCAGGACCCTCCTGGATAATGGGATCCAACTAACACTCACAAATGTTTCTGGTACAAACTGGGGCAGAAATCTTTCTTTGTTTTGTCTGTTTCGCTATGAATGTCAGGCCCCTACCTGGAGAATGAGGGTATTCATTCAGTGATAATTTTTCAAGTTCAAGTTAGTAGAAAGTGCCCACCTGGAGAATGAGGGAATTCAATTCATGCTTCAAGTCAGTAGCAGATGCCCACCTGGAGAACGAGGGTATTTATCTCAGAGTTGAATTCAAGTTCGAATCAGAACGTCAGGCACCCGCCTGGAGAATGAGGGTATTTAATTCATAAATTGGTTTCAAGCTCAATTCTACTTCAAGTTCAAGTTCATTTGAAGCCCAAACATCAGGAGCCCGTCTGAAGAATAGGGTCAACTTTCAAGTTTTATCCAAGTTCGAGCAGCAGGAGACCGCCTGAAGAATAGGGTCAATCTTCAATTTCCAAGTTCAAGTCAGAAGCACCAGGAGCCCGCCTAAAGAATAGGGTCAATTCAAGTTGGAAGTAGCAAAAGCTCGCCTTAAGAATGCGAGTCAATATTTCAAGATGCATAACAAGACCGAAAGAAGATTCAAGATAGAAGAGTAGATAGGATTTTATAGTTTTCTTGTAATTCTTATTTTATTTTATTTTATTTTATTTTAGAAGTAATGACAGGAATCACAGACCGGAACCTCGATGGCACTTCACTCGACCCTCCACCTCGGTATCCTTCTCTATCTTTCTTACTTCTAAACTACAGTGGCCATATTCCTTTATAGCCAAGGATATGTAGGCAGCTCAGATACCAGGCCTCAGTCACAATCTTTTTAATACATCCTTGTTTGCTTTGAATAAGTATCCGGTCAAAAACAATTATGTTGCTTACTTAATTCTTTGCTCAAAAACTCTTTGAGTTTCGAAGCAAAGTGGGTCAGCTATAAGCACGTAACTTTTGACCCGCATGGGTTTTAAAAGTTATTTTTAGTATTCTTAGTATTTTTAATATTATTTGAGTTTATTAATAGAATTTCAATCTATTTTTATTTTCAATTTTAATTATTAGTTTCATTTTTTTAATACTTAGTGTTATTTTTAGTAGTTTGTTTTAATTAATTAGGAGTGATTTAAATTTTATAGGTGTTTTATATTATTGTACAAGAAGATTTGGGTCTTTAATTAACGAATTTTGATTTTGAGCCCAATTTTAATCCAACAAGACGTAGACCCAACCTAACTCCACAAGCTAAGCCCAATATCAATTGACCCATCAGTTATTTGAGCCCGCGACCCATCTTTCCTACCTGACCCAGTCCACTTAAATCCTAGTTGTTCATTATCTCCTCATCCAACGGTCAATATTAAATCCTCCAACCATATAAAATCCATATCTTCCACAAGCCCTAGACCTTAACCTAGCCGCACCACTCGTTTCTCCATCCTCTTGTCGCTGCCAGACCGCCCATCTACTCATAACCCGCCGCAAAACCGAGCCCAATCCCCCATGTGGTCCCCTCCTATATCCCTCCTCCATGACACACAAACCATAACGACCTCTGACAAGAATATTCCCCTCCATGTGAGACGCTTTTTCTCTTCATCATTTTCGAATTTATCTTTTTTAGACAAAAACGAAAAAATGGGGTGCATAGGATCGAGTTGCACTCGATCTACTCCATCCATTTGTCCTTTATTGCCATCAAAAGAGATAAAATCAAGTTTCTTTGGGAGATTTTCGGATTCTAATTGGGTGTAACTTGGAGAAAGAACATAGAAGGTTCTGGACTCACCTATATATTGAGGTTTTGAGACATAAATTTGAGACACAAGACAGTGAGAGAATTCTAGGATTTTGAGGGATTTCTTAGCTCTTCAATTTCTGATCTGAATTTTGAGCGTTCGTTCTCGAATTCTAGAAAATTAAAAAAAAAGATTTCAATCATCTTCTTTCAGACTTTTAGGTTGTTCTAAATTCTATAATTAAAAAAATTGTTTCTTCATCTTAAAATTTGGATTTCGATTTTTCAATTATGAAACTTGATTGAATCGAGGTTGGTGCTCGTGGATCCGTTTTCTAGTCGAGGTGTCCCGTTCGAGGTTTGAGCTTGCTGTTTCCATCCGGTTCCTGTTGTGTTTTCTCATTTGGAGTTTGGAGTCAAAATTTTGTAACTGCCTATTTCTTCTGCTCTTATCAAAGGGATTTTGCCTCAACAGGTTCATTTTCTTCTATCCTATCTACCTTAATTTCCTTACTGTGAATCAAGCCTCAGAAATTATTAATATGGATTAATAGTGATAGAAGTAGTTTATTGATCTCTTGACAGTTAGCTTACATGATTGTAGTTGTTTGTTTTGATCTAATCTCTTCCGATGGGTTGTTTAGATTTTGAATGAGTTTAATACGTGTCCTTATGGCTAGCTTTTTATCATTTTTAAATATGATATTATGTTGAATTCTTTAAGTACTTTGTTAAAGTGAAACAAAATTTGTGTACTTCTCTTTTCTTTTATATGAGTAGGAGCTTAACTATTCAAACATCCTCATAAATCTTCTAAAGGCTATTTTAAAAAAAATCATGTGTTTTAGAGAGTTGATATGCTATTGAAGAATTTGTAGTTTAAATTGAAAAAGTTTGAATTATGTAATGATTCAGTTTTTGAGTTGATTCTGAATTTTAATCCACTTTATAGCCGAGACAGTATTCCACTTAAATGGGCAGAATGATCCGAAAGTCAAACTTGCAATATGTTCTTTAGTTTTAGTTTTCAGTAGCTTTAAGAGCTTTGATATTGTGTTTGAATGCTTGAAATACCACTTTGGGTTCAAGTTATGATTAAAAGTTCCTTTTGTAAATGAATAATTTGTAAAATTAAAATAGAATAAAGAGGTCTTATTAGTTATAATGATTCTCCATGTCGTGATGACTCTATTTTAGTCAAAAAAGAAAGCATACGAGATTAGGAAGTTTTGCTAATTATATTAAGATTTTTCATGTTCTAAATGTCATTGATTTATTAGAATTCTCGGTTACAATTCTTGTTTGCTCTAAATGCCTTTTATCGATTGAATGCCTATTTGTTTGGTTAAGCACTGACTAGTTTATCTGTTGCACCGTGGGAGTAGAATGACCAAAACCCATTAGTTATTAATTTTTCTCATATTTTAGGATTGGGCTGGGTCAAATACATAGAAATGAGAAGTTAAAAGAAATGGATCCTTAAATGAGTTATTAATTTATTTTAGTTTTGTTTTACTTTTACTTTTCTCACTAACCCGCTAGTAGCATGTCTAAGTCGACTGTACTTGGGTAGGCAAACCTTTAGGACATTTACATTTTAGTTTCGAGGTGAGAGGTTGTCCCTTAGTTTATTATTTTAGCCGAGGAATGCCCCGAAGTACATGTATTTGGAGGCCATGACAGATATCGTGGAGGAAGCAAAGTATAGGTTAGTATAGGATTTTAAATATTATATTTTTCTTTTCTTTTATTTTCTTTTCTTTTCGTTTTCTTTCATTTAGGTGGGGCAACCTCGAGCCTTTTGTGTGTTTATTTTTCTTTGTGTGTTTTTGTCTCAGTTCGAGTATTCTCTAAATCCAACTAGATCATGTATGAAACCGTAACATCCACGGGACTCGGATGCCTAACACCTTCTCCCTGAGTCAAATGAACCCCCTTTCTCGGAATTTCTGGTGCAGACTATATTTTAGAGTCAAAAATATTTTTAAGGAAAAATTGTTTTTAGGGTGACTTGGCACACCGATATCCCTGTCAAGTAGAGACTTTGGAAAATCCCTTTTAAACAGATATTTTTGTCACTTTCTAATTGGGAACCCTTTGAGCCTTAAAACCACATTTTATCTTTTTTAAAAAGGGTTAAGGTTTGAAAGGGGGTGTGACACCTACGGACCTCCAAATCAATATTCTCACACGCTCCTAAGTCCAAAATCACCATACGGGGCTATCGAAATTATCAAAACTCCATTCTGGTATCGTCTACTCAAAAGTTAAATTACGGTCAACTCTTTCAACTTAAACTTCCAACTTTAGGACTAAGTGTCCCATTTCACTTTGAAACTCACCTGAACCAAAACTAAACACCCCAACAAGTCACATAACCACAATATAACATAGAGGAGCAATAAATAGGGGAACGGGTCTAAAATACTCAAAACGGTCGACCGGATCGTTAGATCCTCCCCTCTTAAAACAAACGTGCATCCTCGAATGAGTATACAGACATACCTGAAGTGATGAAAAGATGAGGATAACGGCTACGCATATAATGCTCGGTCTCCAAAGTCGCCTCCTCGACTGGTTGACCCCTCCACTGAACCTTCACTGAAGCAATGCTTTTTTAGCTCAACTTTCGAATCTGCATGTCCAAGATGGCCACCGGCTCCTTAACATAAGACAAATCCTTGTCAATTTAGAATGAGCTAAAATCTAACACAAGGGACAGATCACCGTGATACTTCCGGAGCATAGAAACATGGAATACCGAATGAACTACAGCTAGACTAGGTGGCAAGGCAAGCTTGTAGGCCACCTCACCAATCCTCTCAAGAATCTCAAAAGGTCTAATATACCTAGGGATCAACTTGCCCTTCTTCCCGAACCTCATAACACCTTTCATGGGTGAAACTCGGAGCAAGACTCGCTCTCTAACCGTGAATGCAACATCACAAACCTTTCGATCAGCATAACTCTTCTGTCTAGATTAGGATGTACGAAGCTGATTCTGGATCAGCTTGACCTTCTCCAAGGCATCTCGAACCAAATTTGTGCCTAATAACTTAGCCTCTCTCGGCTCAAACCAACCAACTGGGAAACGACATCGTCTCTTTTATAGGGCCTCATAAAGAGTCATCTGAATACTCGATTGGTAGTTGTTGGTGTAGGAAACTCCGCAAGCGGCAAAAACTGATCCCAAGAACCCCTGAACTCTATAACACAGGAACGAAGCATATCCTCTGAATGGTGCGATCGAACTGTCCATCTTTCTGGGGTGGAATGTTGTACTCAACTTAACCTGTGTGCCTAACTCATATTATACGGCTCTCTAGAGCGTGATGTAGATTGTGTACCCTGACCAGAGATGATGAATATTGGTACGCCATAAAGTCGGAAAATCTCATGAATATAGACCTGAGCCAGTAGCTCTGAAGAATAGGTAGTCACCACCGAAATGAAATAAGATGACTTGGTCAGCCTATCCATAATCACCCAAACAGCATCAAATTTATCCCGAGTTTGTGGGAGCCCAACAACGAAGTCCATGGTGACTCGCTCCTATTTTCACTCGAGAATCTCAAGTGTCTAAAGAAACACACCTGGCCTCTAGTTCTCATACTTCATCTGATGACAATTTATGCACCGAGAAACATACTTCACTATTCCCTTCTTCATTCTCCTCCACTAATAGTGTTGCCTCAAATCCTGGTACATCTTAGCGGCACACGGATGAATGGAGTACCGCGAACTGTGGGCCTCCTGAAGAATTAAATCACGTAATCCATCCACGTTGGGCACACATAATCATCCCTGCATCCACAACACACCGTCATCTTTGATAGACACCTCCTTGACATCGCCATGTTGTACTGTGTCCTTAAGTACAAGCAAATGGGGGTCGTCATATTGGCGCTCTCTGATGCGATCATATAAATAAGACCGAGAAACCATGCAAGCCAGAACTCGACTCGTCTCCGAAACATCCAATCTAAAAAACTTCTTGGACAAGGCATGAACATCCAATGCTAATGGTCTCTCTGTTGTCAGTAGATATGCTAAATTGCCCAAGCTCTTTGCCTTCCGACTCAAGGCATAGTCCTTAAGCAACTCTAACCATCTCTGATGGCGCAAGTTAATGTCCTTCTATTTGAACACATGTTGTAGACACTGATGGTCAGTATAGACCTCACAGGGGACACTATACAAATAGTGTCGCCAAATCTTCAAGGCATGAACAATGGCTGCTAATTTCAAGTCGTGGATAGGATAATTCTTACACTTATTCAAATGTATTATCTTACTTTGCTCTGTACTTGGGTATATCTCGTGATTCTTTAAGTTCTCCAGTTTATGTGTCCATGCCTGTGGGAGATTCTATTGTTGTTGACCATGTGTATCGGTTGTGTTTAGTTGTTATGGGTGGTTTTGAGACCATAGTTGATCTATTATTACCCAGTATGGTAGACTTTGATGTTATTTTGGGCATGGAATGGTTGTTTCCATATCATGTTATTCTTGATTGTCACGCCAAGACGGTGACATTAGTTATGCCAGGTTTATCGCGGTTAGAGTGGAAGGGTACTTTGGATTATGTTTTGAGTAGGGTCATGTATTTCCTTGAGGAATAACAGATGGTTGGGAAAGGATGTGATGCATATATAGCCTTTGTGAGAGATGTCAATGTTGATACTACTACCGTTGAGTCAGTTTCGGTAGTGAGAGATTATCCAGATGTATTTTTGGCAGATCTTCTGAGCATGCCGCCCGATAGGGATATCGATTTTGGTATTGACTTATTGTCGGGCACTCAGCCCATTTCTATTCCACCATATCATATAGCCCCTGGATTTAAAGGTTTTAAAGGAGCCATTGCAAGAGTTTCTTGATAAGGGTTTCATTCGGCCTAGTATGTCACCTTGGGGTGCTCCGGTTCTGTTTGTGAAGAAAAATGATGGTTCTATGTGTATGTGTATTGACTATCGAAAGTCGAACAAGGTTACAGTGAAGAACATATATCTATTTCCATGCAATGATGACTTATTTTATCAGCTATAAGGTGCCAGAGTGTTCTCAAAGATCGATTTGCGTTCAGGGTATGATCAGTTGAAGATTCGGGATTCGGATATTTTGAAGACTGCTTTCAGGACTTGATATGGTCACTACAAGTTCCTTGTGATGTCATTTGGGCTAAACAACGCCTCAACAATGTTTATGCACCTGATGAACAGTGTATTCCAGCCCTATCTTGATGCATTCATGATTTTGTTTATTGACAACATCCTGGTGTACTCCCGCAGTCGGGAGGATCATAAGTAGCATATGAGGATTGTGCTCCAGACCTTGAGAGAAAATAAATTGTATACAAATTTTCAATGCTTGAATTTTGGCTTGATTTAGTGAAATTTTTTGGTCATGTGGTGTCGAGTGAGGGGATCATGCTAGACCTGAAGACGATTTAAGCAATGCAGAGTTGCCCATGCCGTCTTCAACGACTGAGATCCAGAGTTTCCTTGGTTTGGCGAGGTATTACTTGCACAGCAAGTGTAGCATGAGTACAAAAATAACGTGTACTTAGTAAGTCGCCCGCCTAACCTCAGAGAGATAGTGACGAGAAGTAGAATTAGACACTCACTAAGGTCCAACAATTTAATTTAACAAAATATGATGAACACGGTAGGCATGTAAAGGTAGTAAAGAAGCAAATATATAAGGCACTGAAGTCCAAGTAAATACTGAAAGTAGATAAACAGTTACTGCTTCCTCATTTTCCCCCAAATATCTTAAATAAACAATTACATCTTTGTTTTTCCCCCAAATATCTTAAATACTTCAAAATCCATGAAAAACATTTAACAATTTAGCATACGCATACGGGATAAGGACAACCAGCCTGAGCCATCATAATAATCATCTCTGTGCACTGTTGAGGGTCGAGCGGCCCGTACCATAAGTGCACCTTTCAATAAAATAATCATGTTTATGCACTGCCGAGGATCGAACGGCCCGAACAATAAGTGCATTTTCAATCCGTCATGGTGTACGGCCCGCTCCCATGAGAGTGGGGGAAATAACACTCCACTCGCGGAATGTAAATTGTGAACCGGTCACATGCACTCATGCACAATCAACAGTCCACCCCGAATACGTCGGGAAAACAAATACTCAAGTAAATGACAGATTTCTCTTTTAAAAACCACAAAATAGTATTTAAATCCTTTCTCAAAATTCATTTCCCAAGTTTAATAATATTCAATAATATCACCTTATCAGGTATACAATTATCCACGGAGGAAATCAATTCTCTTTCTAGCTGATTAAGAAAATGAACTCTAGTCTTCCTTAGATATTCAATTACAATTTCGTTTATATTAGCAGTTTAATATTACATGCAGGATCACAGGTACAATAGGTAAGGCATGCTAGTGGGTCCTAAACTACTCCGATATGACATAATAGTAGCTACGCACGGACTCCCATCACCTCATGCGTACATAACCCCCGCAGATAGTAGCACATTCTAAATTAGTTCACCTAGGGAGAAAATTCCCTCTCACAAAGTTAGAAAGGAGACTTACCTTGCTCCGAAGTCCCATAACCGGCCTCCAAGCCCTTCCGACGACTCCAATGGATGCACAACGCTCCAAAACTACCAAATAACGGGCAAAGAAATGAAAATTCATTCTAATACTCGCAAAAAATTCATATTATATACTTTCCCAACTCCGCTCGGTGAATTGACCAAAATTTCCTCGGGCCCACGTGGCCGGAATACGAAATTTCTCGAAGACATATTCTACCCATAGCTCTGCTAGTTCAGATATACAAGTTACTCTAAATTCCATGCTCAAAATTGTGGTTAAAATCCAATTAAAAAATTTTAGGTTTCTTTAAGATTTTTCCCAATTTTCCTACAAGTTCTCATGTATAATTCCATGTAATAACCTTGTGTTTAACTTAGAAATATGAAGAAATTACTTACCTATCATTGAATGAAGAAATCTTCTCTTTGAAACCTCCCAAATTCACCCATGACAAGATGAAATAGTGAGGAAATGGCCAAAATTCACGGTTATAAAACATTCTGCCCAGGCTATTTTTCGCACCTGCGATTCTGCAGGTGCGCCCAAACTTCCGCACCTACGGTTTCTCCTCAGCTCCATCCAAATTCGCACATGCGCCCGATAGCTCGCATCTACAACTTCGCAGGTGCGGAAATATCATTGCACCTGCGCTCCCATCCAGAACACCAATTCTTCGCACCTGCGGCGCCATAGCCGCACCTGCAGCGCCATAGCCGCACCTGCGGACAAAACCTTGCAGGTGCGGTCACACCAGATGACAGCAATTCCAGCTCCTCTTCTAACTTCAAATATTGATCCGTTAACCACCTGGAATCCACCCGAGGCCCCCCCGGACCCCGTCCAATTATACCAACCTGTTCCAAAACATAATGCGGACTTGTTCGAGGCCTCAAATCACATCAAACAACATCGGAATCACGAATCGCACCCAAATCCCAACTTTATGAACTTAGAAATTTCCAACTTTACATCTGATGCCGAAACTCATCAAATCACGTCCAATTGACCCCAAATTTTGCACACAAGTCATATTCGACATTAGGTACCTGCTCCAACTTCCGGAATCGCATTCCGACCCTGATATCAAAATTTCCACTTCCGGTCGGATTTCTCAAAAACCTTTAAATTTCTATCTTTAGCCAAATGACTTCAAAATAACCTAAGGACATCTGAATTCAATTATGATCGCGCTCCCAACTCCAGAATCACCATGCAGAGCTATTCCCAGGATCGGAATCCCAAATGGACACCAATATCATTGAAATGCGCTTCAAGCCAAACTTAGGAACTTTCTTCAAAAATGCAGACTTTCACAATACACGCCGAAATGCTCCCGGGTTATCCAAGACTCGATCCGGACATACGCCCAAGTCCGAAATCATCATACGAACCTGCAGGAAACTTCAAATCCTGGTTCAGAGGTCGTTTACTCAAAATTCCAATCTTAGTCAATTTCTCCAACTTAAGGCTTCTGAAATGAGAATTTTCTTGCCAAACCAACTCTAAACTTTCCGAAATTCAATTCCGACCACACCCACAAGTCATAATACCTGAAAAGGAGTTGCTCACGACTTCAAACCGCTGAACGATGCGCTAGAGCTCAAAACGACCGGTCGGGTCGTTACATTCTCCCCCACTTAAATAGACGTTCGTCCTCGAACGTGCTAAGAACTGCTCTAGAGTTATCTGAAATAACTGTTTAACATTTCGAGCACCTGCCCGTGCTACCACAACCCGGTTGAGTACATTAGCTTGATTAAATCTGAAGATTTCTTCTTTTATCCATATAATAGGCTCAGAACCTAGTTCTAACACCTGAAATTTCTCTGCCAGGCCTAGTTCCAATATATAAACATTGTATCAACTACCACACGCCATACCAGAACATGACTGCATACCTTTGCTGAATTAGCACCATGCACCGCATAATTCATCACCTGACCACAACGAAGCTCCCTGAACCTTAATTGCCAAAATTCCATGAATCTGATGCTCCCAAAGCAACTATGACATATATATACATCTTGTTATAATGATGGCGATATCACCACAACGGAGGAGACGGGTACAAATTCATAACCAATTGCAGAGTTAAAAAATCATTGAATATCTCATCTTGACAAGAATTATCACCTCATTATGAACCAACCGTTGGTAATTGTCCTTCAATGTATTTCACATAATCTTATCGCACTGATCCCTGGTCCAATAATCTCGTCTCACCCAATATGAACTGCTCAGACAACAAATCACCCCAACATGACCAACAGTCTCACATGACACCACAACGCGCTAATAGGCCATAACTCAAACATGATACCTAAAGAAATGACTCAGCAAAAGACTACTCGACATACGCAACTTATTATGAACTCTTCTCAGAAAATAGAAAGTAAAACATAAGAAAAATAATTATAGGAACCTTACTCATTATCACACTGTTGCGGCGTGCAACCCGATCCAAATAACATACCCGTGGCAGTGTGCCACCCGATCCCATCATAAAAATTCACATAAGGAAATATACACGGAGCTGAATTGCTCACTATTACACATTACCGAATATCGGTCATAAGCACGCTAAGTGCATAATACCATCCTGGGGAGACTGATAA
>ML383347.1:70825-109421 GCA_005239525.1 Nicotiana knightiana | reverse complement strand
TTTCACAACTCACACGGCAAAATCATAATATTACCTGAATTTGACGAAGACGGGACAACACCTGATATCCCAACACTCCTCCTTGAGGAGCGCTATACTGAAATGAACATATCTGCCTCACATGAAGCCCATAATCATATTTAAATCCATCCACAAACATCGAGTCTACCTTGCTCGCACCAAACTAGGCTAATAGCCTTACCTGGGTCCATATTAACCCACTTCCTCTCATAATACGCAAGAACAACCATCATATCCGGGACAAACACCCCACAATCCACAACCAAATGAATTGAACGCCTTCCAGGCATAAATTTTCAAATAAGCAATATTTCACTTCTTTATACGCAGTCCAAATCTTCAATCCATTAAGTGACTACATGTCACACTTATACAAGCTTCTCGTGGTTACGCTCCCGCAACCTTCCACACCAGGTAACAAGTCTGCACACCCGCATCATCGACCACACTAAAACTGCAAAACACGTTAAGAACCCTCGACCAGGGTACAAAGCTTCCTTCACCGAATATCGATCTCATGTGACACTAAAGATAACACCAGCTTACTCTGAACTTTCAAATCACTTTCTCTTACTCATCCGAGCTCATGAAATCCTTGTTAACACCGAACCGCAATCTTGATTCTTACTCCCAGTTACATACTGCTCACCGCACCTAACGTGCCAATACGAGATAGCGCGAGAATCCCATCACAACTTTTGAACCACCAATAGGGTGAGCACTTCATCATATAGAACCCTTTTACTTAACTCAATTCAAGAGAACCATCACAACACTCGAGTGAATTCTCACAATCACCCAACATGCAAATCCTTAAGTAGTGGTCTATCCCACCATAACCCTTTCGGGATCCGCCTACACCTGACAGGCCATAGCACTCAAATGCTCCCCCATGAAATCCATTACGACGGCTAACAAGCCCCGCATATACCGGCACAACCACATGCATAACTTAATCACATCGAAGGAACTGATCACTACCGTAAATGTGCCATTTTAACCATGGCTAATCAATATATCTTCTTTTAATCATCTTTAATTTCCTTAGGAATAATAGTAACTTCCTTCATCCCATAGAAAACTCAACCCTCACTCATCCCGAGTGACCTTGATTCACGAGACCATGTTTCCTAAATCCCGCAACTCGTCTCGTACCCTCCTGATATCTTTCTACAACCCGGAGTTTATTTCTCTCACTCCTCCAATACTATCCTGCATGCTGAAATTAACATAGAATGCTCCAGTCATCTTCCCCCCCCCCCCTGAAATTACGCTGCAAAAGCTCGACTCTCAATCATACTACTGCCTGAAATCCTTAAACACCGCACTCTTAATCTTTGAATTCACTAGGACCGCTATTGAGAGTCACCCACTCTGACTGGTCTCGAATATAATCAACTCCAAGGCTCTCCTAGCACATGACCACCCTTTTCAATGAGACGCGTGACCGAGTCACTATCCTTACAACTCGCTTATGCCTTAAGCATCAATTCTGAATCTTCCAAAGCCTAACCCCGGTCTGACAGGGCCAACCTTTGCACACATTCATCAAATCCCACGTACAATCACCATTTTACTCCTTTCCTTTAGCTGTGATAAATTGCCGACACGTCGACAATCCGCAACCCCATGAGAAGACAATCCTACAACCCAACTGCAGATGGTGGGACTCCCCCACTTAGCCCAAAGCTACTCCTTGCACCTCTCTAAACCCTGTCGAGATCCTTTCTCTTTTGTTAACATGATCTTGCTCAACCAATCCGTCCAATCCTTCCAAATTCTCTTGCTAGCACTCCCTAAATACTCAAATTCTCTAGCACCATTCACACATTCTGCCTCCTACCGAATAGCCACTAGAATCCCTCGTAGAAACTTGCCAACCATGCCACTGCTAAACTATTCACAGGAGATAACCCACATGTGAAAATCACCCGCGAACACCTTCCAATGACGCTGAAGTGCACGCTCTCTGCGACATCAATACCCCATCCTACGCCCTTCTTTATTTGCCAACTTTACAAGTCCTTCCGCTCCTCATGGACATCCATTAAATGCGCGTCAATATCTTCAAATTCCAAGTTATGTTGCCGCTCCCCCACTTTGCGACTGCTTGACTTCCGCTTCTTACACCTGGCCTCCTAGAAATGGAACCACTGCCTAGCCTAAATTCAATATCATTCTCTGCCAACCGCATTCTTCAATACTCCTTCACCATACACTGGCCCCATGCACCCGAAGAAACCATGGCACTGACGAACTTAACACATTCCATTCAATCAAGGAAGACAATAACACGTCACAGGTGAATACTCTACCTTTCTTGAAACACCAAGTCTTACTACTTTATCAATCCAAAACCTGGCCATCTATAGATCAATTGCCTTCCTTCCGCCGAAATCTAAATACTGAAATCTCGAAATCACACTCTGAGAAGACCTCCCTTCAAGCCATTCATCACCCCCAACCTATGGGCAAGCATTCTATCATCATATCTACATCACGCGATAACCAATCGTAACCATCATCACAACCTGAACATAGCCTCAAAGTTCTCAGAAACACAGCAACCGAGCTGAAACAACATAATATCCTTCTGCAAGGCAACAACAACAGCCCCCTTCAACTACTCATGGGAAACACCTCGCACCATATCCGTAGCACCATATCAATTCCTCAAATTCCTGATTCATAGCAAGCGCTCAGCGACGCGTAAGATTGAGTAGGAATAAGCATACACATAAGCCTCAAAAGGAATCGAATCGTACGATGAGGAATCAAGAAGGGAAGTACTCCTAACAGCCCTGTAGCCTCTCGAAGATAAGTACAGACGCCTTTGTACCGATCCGCAAGACTCTACTAGACTTGCTCATGACTCGTGAGAACTAAGGGAACCTAGCGCTCTGATACCATGTTGTCACGACCCAAAATCTATTAAGGTCGTGATGGCGCCGGACACCACCGTCAGGCAAGCCAATCATTAATTAATTGAAATAGTTTCCTGTTTTAAGATGTAGGAAAATCGTTACCTTTCACTTCATTACATATTAACTAAATGAATTCTGTTAAGAAAATACAATGGTTTAAATATTCCATTTTAGCAAATATATCCCAACACATCCCAGAACTCGGTGTCACAAATACATGAGCAATTTCTAAGAATTTATATAATCATCACAAAGCTTGTCCGAAATACAAATTGGACAAGAATTTAAAATGAAAATAAATACAATATAAGGGAGACTCTGTCAGCTGCGGATCGCCTCCGGATGATGCAGTTCGCCTAAGTCTCCAAATCCGCCTACATCGCTATGAGAGTACCTGTGCAATAAAAATACACAGCAAGTGTAGCATGAGTACAAAAACAATGTGTACTCTGTAAGTCTCCCACCTAACCTCAGAGAGGTAGCGACGAGAGGTCGAATTAGACATTCACTAAGGTCCAACAATTTAATTTACCAAAATATGATGAACACGGTAGGCATGTAAAGGTAGTAAAGCAGCAAATATATAAGGCACTGAAGTCCAAGTAAATACTGGAAGTAAATAAATAGTTACTTCTTCCTCATTTTCCCCCAAATATCTTAAATAAATAATTCCTTCTTTATTTTTCCCCCAAATATCTTAAATACTTCAAAATCCATGAAAAACATTTAACAATTTAGCATGCGTATATGGGATAAGGAAAACCGGCCTGAGCCATCATAATAATCATCTTTGTGCAATGCCGAGGGACGAACGGCCCATACCATAAGTGCACCTTTCAATAAAATAATCATGTATATGCACTGCCGAGGGTCGAAGGGCCCGAACCATAAGTGCATTTTCAATCTGATGTGGCGTACGGACCACTCCCATGAGAGTGGGGGAAATAACACTCCGCTAGCGGAATGTAAATTGCGAAGTGGTCACATGAATTTATACACAATCAACAGTCCACCCCGAATACGTCGGGAAAATGAATACTCAAGTAAATGACTGATTTCTCTTTTAAAAACCACAAAATAGTATTTAAATCCTTTCTCGAAATTCATTTGCCAAGTTTAATAATATTCAATAATATCACCTTATCAGGTATACAATTATCCACGGAGGAAATCAATTCTCTTTCTAGATGATTAAGAAAATGAACTCTAGTCTTCCTTAGATATTCAATTACGATTTCGATTATATTAGCAGTCTAATATTACAGGAAGGATCACAGGTACAATAGGTAAGGCATGCTAGTGGGTCCTAGACTACCCGGACATGGCATAATAGTAGCTACGCACGGACTCCCATCACCTCGTGCGTACGTAGCCCCCACAGATAGTAGCACATTCTAAATTAGTTCACCTAGGGGGACAATTCCCCCTCACAAAGTTAGAAAGGAGACTTACCTTGCTCCGAAGTCCCATAACCGGCCTCCAAGCCCTTCCGACGACTCCAATGGATGCACAACGCCCCAAAACTACCAAATAACGGGCAAAGCAACGAAACTTCATTCTAATACTCGAAAAAAATTCAAATTATATACTTTTCCCAACTCCGCTCGGTGAATTGACCAAAATTTCCTCGGGCCCACGTGCCCGGAATCCGAAATTTCTCGAAGACATATTCTACCCATAGCTCTACTAGTTCAGATATACAAGTTACTCTAAATTCCATGCTCAAATTCGTGGTTAAAATCCAATTATAAATTTCTAGGTTTCTTTAAGATTTTTCCCAATTTTCCTACAAGTTCTCATGTATAATTCCATGTAATAACCTTGTGTTTAACTTAGAAACATGAAGGAATTACTTACCTATCACTGCATGAAGAAATCCTCTCTTTGAAGCCTCCCAAAATCGCCCATGCCAAAATGAAATAGTGAGGAAATGGCCAAAATCACGGCTATAAAACATTCTGCCCAGGCCATTTTTCGCACCTGCGACCCAGCTATCGCACCTGCGATTCCGTAGGTGCGCCCAAACTTCCGAACTTGCGGTTTCTCCTCAGCTCCAACCAAATTCGCATATGCGCCCCATAGCCTGCATCTGCGACTTCGCAGGTGCGAAAACATCATTGCATCTGCGCTCCCAGCCAGACACCACTTCTTCGCACCTACGGCGCATAGCCGCACCTGCGGCTCCGCACCGCGGCTAAAACCTCGCAGGTGCGGTCACACCAGATGACAGCAATTCCAGCTCCTCTTCTAACTTCAAATATTGATCCGTTAACCACCCGGAATCCACCCGAGGCCCCCCGGGACCCCGTCCAATTATACCACCCTGTTCCGAAACATAATGCGGACTTGCTCGAGTCCTCAAATCACATCAAACAACATCAGAACCACGAATCGCACCCAAATCCCAACTTTATGAACTTAGAAATTTCCAACTTTACATCTGATGCCGAAACTCATCAAATTACGTCTGATTGACCCCAAAAGTCATATTCGACATTACGAACCTTCTCTAACTTTCGGAATCGCATTCCGACCCTAATATCAAAATTTCCACTTCGGTTCGGATTTCTCAAAAACCTTTAAATTTCTATCAGCCAAATGACTTCAAAATAACCTATGGACATCCGAATTCACTTTCGATCGCACTCCCAACTTCAGAATCACTGTACGGAGCTATTCCCAAGATCGAAATCCTAAACGGACACCAATATCACTGAAATGTGCTTCAAGCCAAACTTAGGAAGTTTCTTCAAAAATGCAAACTTTCACAATACACGACGAAACTCTCCCGGGTTATCCAATACCCGATCCGGACATACGCCCAAGTCCGAAATCATCATATGAATATGCAGGAACCTTCAAATCCTTATTCGGAGGTCGTTAACTCAAAATTCCAATCTTAGTCAATTTCTCCAACTTAAGGCTTCTAAAATGAGAATTTTCTTGCCAAACCAACTCTAAACTTTCCGAAATTCAATTACAACCACACCCACAAATCATAATACTTGAAAAGGAGCTGCTCACGACTTCAAACCGCTGAACAACGCGCTAGAGCTCAAAATGACCGGTCGGGTCATGACAAGCATACTCTGACACGGTTATGGTACCTTGGCGCAGCTGCTCAAACTCCACGCTCCATGCATTCTGAAGGCTCTAGTTAACAAACTAACTCAAGAATATCTCTGAAAACTAAGCCCATGTGAGTAAAGATGCATCAGCTGGGCTACCCTCCTCATAAGCCCGTCACCACTAGTATGTTGGTCCCGACAGCTAGAAAGAAATGAAAGTGAAAGTAAATCAGCTCGTCTCCACAATACCCATGGTACGTAGAATACGGTGGCACTTCTCCACAAAACCTTGTGCATTCTCTGTAGCTAGGACGCTGAAATTAGGATGGTGGTACTTCTTGTACCTCTAAATTCCTCTAAAGTCTAAGTTGCTCCTCCTCAAATGGTGTTGCCCTAACCTCGAGCTGAATTGGAACAACCACCTGCACTATTCTAACCTCTAAGACCTGGTCAACATGGACCCGACTGCTCTAGGGTACGCGTTGTGGGCGTCTGAGATCCTCTCCCAGCCTAAGTGTGGCTGGTGCAAGTGAAATCAACCCCGCTTGAGCTAGATGGAGTACCACTAGACGGAGTACATAATGGGAAACCTGAGACCTGGGATTAGACGGAGTACCACTAGAGGCTAGAAGTGTTAAATGAACTGGATGGCTCACGTAGCCTCTACCATGACGGGCTGAAATTGGGGCACAGGCACCGCTACATTCGCTAGAATATCGAGGCCTCTTGGCCTCCCTGTCCTCCCTCTTCCATCCTTGCATACCCTCCAATCTTTATGCGATCTCTACCACCTGCTAATATGGGGTATCTGTCGTCATGCTGAATCTAACACCATAGTTGTGCCCCTTGATAAATCTACGGACTCGCTCTCTGACTGTGGAAACCAAGGCAGGTGTGTGTCTGGACAACTCACTAAATCTGACAGCATACTCTGACACGGTCATGGTACCCTGGCGCAATTACAAAAACTTCACGCACCATGCATCTCGAAGGCTCTAGGGATCAAACTAACTTAAGAATATCTCTGAAAACTAAGCCCATGTGAGTAAAGATGCATCGGTTGGGCTACCCTCCTCATAAGCCTGCCACCACTGGTATGTTGGTCCCGACAGCTGGAAAGCAAAGAAAGTGAAAGCAACCCAGCTCGTCTCCACAATACCCATGTTACATAGAATACGGTGGCACTTCTTCAGAAAACCTTGTGCATCTTCTGTAGCTAGGACGCTGAAAGTAGGAGGGTGGTACTTCTTGTACCTCTAAATTTCTCTCAAGTCTAAGCTGCTACTCCTCAAATGGTGCTACCCTAACCTCGAGTTGAACTGGAACAACCACCTACACTGTTATTACCTCTAGGACCTGGTCAACATGGACCCGGCTGCTCTAGGGTATGGGTCATGGGAGTGTGAGCTCCTCACCCAGCAAGAGTGTGGTTGGTGCAAGTGAAATCAACCCCGCTTGAGCTAGATGGAGTACCACTAGACGGAGTACATAATAGGCAACTTGAGACCTGGGAGTAGACGGAGTACCACTAGAGGCTAGATGTGTTGAATGAACTGGATGGCTCACGTAGCCTCTACCATGACGGGTTGCAACTAGGGCACAGGCACCACTACATTCGCCAGAATCTCGAGGCCTCTTGGCCTCCCTGTCCTCCCTCTTCCGGCCTTGCATACCCTCCAATATCCGTGCGGTCTCTACCACATGCTGATATGGGGTATCTATCTCCAACTCTCGAGTCATGCTATATCTAACACAATAATTGTGCCCCTCGATAAATCGACGGACTGACAGCATACTCTGACAGGTGCGTGTTTGGAAAACTCACCAAATCTGACAGCATACTCTGACACAGTCATGCTACCCTGGCGCAGCTACTCAAGCTTCGCACTCCATGCATCCCGAAGGCTCTAGAGAACAAACTAACTCAAGAATATATCTGAAAACTAAGCCCATGTGAGTAAAGATGCATCGGCTGGGCTACCCTCCTCATAATCCCGCCACCACTGGTATGCTGGTCCCGACAGCTGGAAAGCAATGAAAGTGAAAGCAACTCTGCTCGTCTCCACAATACCCATGGTACGTAGAATACGGTGGCACATCTATAGAAAACTTGTGCATTCTTTGTAGCTAGGACGCTGAAAGTCGGAGGGTGGTACTTCTTGTACCTCTAAATTCCTCTCAAGTCTAAGCTGCTTCTCCTTATATGGTGCTTCCCTAACCTCGAGCTGAAATTGAACAACCACCTACACTGTTATAACCTCTAGGACCTGGTCAACATGGACCCGGCTGCTTTAGGGTACGGGTCGTGGGAGTCTGAGCTCCTCACCCAGCCTGAGTGTGGCTGGTGCAAGTGAAATCAACCCTGCCTTAGCTAGATGGAGTACCACTAGAAGGAGTACATAATGGTTAACATGAGACCTGGGAGTAGACGGAATACCACTAGAGGCTAGAAATGTTGAATGAACTGGATGTCTCACGTAGCCTTTACCGTGACGGGCTGAAACTAGGGCACAGGCACCGCTACATTCGCTAGAATCTCGAGGCCTCTTGGCCTCCCTGTCCTCCCTCTTCCGGCCTTGCATACCCTCCAATCTTCGTGCGATATCTACCACCTGCTGATATGGGGTATCTATCTCCAACTCTCGATTCTTGCTGAATCTAATACCATAGTTATGCCCCTCGATAAATCGACGGACTCGCTCTCTGACTGTGGATACCAAGGCAGGTGCGTGTCAGGACAACTTACTAAATCTGACAGCATACTCTGACACGCTCATACTACCCTGGCGCAACTGCTCAAACTCTGCGCTCCATGCATCTCGAAGGCTCTAGAGAACAAACTAACTCAAGAATATCTATGAAAACTAAGCCCATGTGAGTAAAGATGCATCTGCTTGGCTACCCTCCTCATAATCCCGCCACCACTAGTATGCAGGTCCCGACAGCTGGAAATCAATGAAAGTGAAAGCAACTCAGCTCGTCTCCACAATACCCATGGTACGTAAAATATGGTGGCACTTCTCTAGAAAACCTTGTCCATTCTCTGTAGCTTGGACGCTGAAAGTAGGAGAGTGGTATTTCTTGTACCTCTAAATTCCTCTTAAGTCTAAGCTGCTACTCCTCAAATGGTTCTGCCCCAACCTCGAGCTGAACAGGAACAACCACATGCGTTGTTATAACTTCTAGGACCTGGTCAACATGGGCTCGGCTGCTCTAGGGTACGGGTCATGGGAGTGTGAGCTCCTCACCCAGCAAGAATGTGGTTGGTGCAAGTGAAATCAACCCCGTCTGAGCTAGATGGAGTACCACTAGACGGAGTACATAATGGGAAACCTGAGACCTGGGAGTAGACGGAGTACCACTAGAGGCTAGATGTGTTGAATGAACTGGATGTCTCACGTAGCCTCTACCATGACGGGCTGAAATTGGGGCACAGGCACCACTACATTCGCCAGAATCTCGAGGCCTCTTGGCCTCCCTATCCTCCCTCTTCCGTCCTTGCATACCCTCCAATCTCTGTGCGATCTCTACCACCTGCTAATATGGGGTATCTATCTCCAACTCTCTAGTCATGGTGAATCTAACACCATAGTTGTGCCCCTCGATAAATCGACGGACTCACTCTTTGACTGTGGAAACCAAGGCAGGTGCGTGTCTGGACAACTCACTAAACCTGACAACATACTCTGACACAATCATACTACCCTGGCGGAGCTGCTCAAGCTTCGCACTCCATGCATCCCGAAGGCTCTAGAGAACAAACTAACTCAAGAATATATCTGAAAACTAAGCCCATGTGAGTAAAGATGCATCGGCTTGGCTACCCTCCATATAATCCCGCCACCACTGGTATGCTGGTCCCGACATCTTCAAAGAAATAAAAGTGAAAGCAAATCAACTCGTCTCCATAATACCCATGGTACGTAGAATACGGTGGCACTTCTATAGAAAACCTTGTGTATTCTCTATAGATAGGACGTTGAAAATAGGAGGGTGGTACTTCTCGTACCTCTAAATTCCTCTCAAGTCTAAGATGCCCCTCCTCAAATGGTGCTGCCCTAACCTCGAGCTGAACTGGAACAACCGCTTGCACTGCTATAACCTCTAGCACCTGGTCAACATGGACTCGGGTGCTCTAGGGTACGGGCGGGGGGAGTCTGAACTTCTCACCCAGCCTGAGCGTGGTTGGTGCAAGTGAAATCAAACCCGCCTGAGCTAGATGCAGTACCACTAGACGGACTACATAATGGGAAACCTGAGACCTGGGAGTAAACGGAGTACCACTAGAGACTAAAAGTGTTGAAGGAATTGGATGGCTCACGTAGCCTCTACCATGACGGGCTGAAACTGGGACACAGGCACCACTACATTCGCCATAATCTCGAGGCCTCTTGTCCTCCCTATCCTCCCTCTTCCGGCCTTGCATACCCTCCAATCTCCGTGCGATCTCTACCACTTGCTGATATGGGGTATATGTCTCCAACTCTTGAGTCATGTTAAATATAACACCATAGTTTTTCCCCTCGATAAATCGATGGACTCACTCTCTGATTGTGGAAACCAAGGGAGGTGAGTGTCTGGACAACTCACTAAATCTGACAGCATACTCTGACACGATCGTGGTACCCTGACGCGGATGCTCAAACTCCGCGCTCCATGCATCCCGAAGGCTCTAGGGAATAAACTAACTCAAAAATATCTCTGAAAGCTAAGCCCATGTGAGTAAAGATGCATCGCCTGGACTACCATCCTTATAATCCCGCAACCATTGGTATGCTGGTCCCGACAACTGGAAAGCAATGAAAGTGAAAGCAACCCAGCTCGTCTCCACAATACCCATGGTACGGAGAATACGGTGGCATTTCTCTAGAAAACCTTGTGCATTATCTGTAGCTAGGACGCTGAAAGTAGGAGGGTGGTTTTTCTCTAAATTCCTCTCAAGTCTAAGCTACTACTCCTCAAATGGTGCTGTCGTAACCTCGAACTGAACTGGAACAACCACATGCATTGTTAAAACCTCTAGGATCTGGTCAACATGGACCCGGGTGCTCTAGGGTACGGGCCGTGGGAGTCTAAGCTCCTCCCCCAGCCTGAGTGTGGCTGGTGCATGTGGAATCAACCCCGACTGAGCTAGATGGAGTACCACTAGACGGAGTACATAATGGGAACCTGAGACCTGGGAGTACACGGAGTACCACTAGAGGCTAGAAGTGTTGAATGAACTAGATGGCTCACGTAGCCTCTACCATGACGGGCTGAAACTGGGGCACAGAATCTAGAGGCCTCTTAGCCTCCCTTTCCTCCCTCTTCCGGCCTTGCATACCGTCCAATCTCCGTGAGATATCTACCACCTGATAATATGGAGTATCTGTCTCTAACTCTCAAGTCATGCTGAATCTAACACCATAGTTGTGCCCCTCGATAAATCGACGGACTCGCTCTCTGACTGTGGAAACCAAGGCAGGTGCGTGTCTGGACAACTCACTAAATCGAACAACATACTCTAACACGGCCATGGTACCCTGGTGCAGCTGCTCAAACTCCGTGCTCCATGCATCCCGAAGGCTCTAGGAAACAAACTAACTCAAGAATATCTCTAAAAACTAAGCCCATGTGAGTAAAGATGCATCGGCTGGGCTACCCTCCCTATAAGCCCGCCACCACTGGTATGTTGGTCCATACAGCTGGAAAGCAATGAAAGTGAAAGCAACTCAGCTCATTTCCACAATACCCATGGTATGTAGAATACGGTGGCACTTCTCTAGAAAACCTTGTGCATTCTCTGTAGCTAGGATGCTCAAAGAAGGAGGGTGGTACTTATTGCACCTCTAAATTCCTCTCAAGTCTAAGTTGTTCCTCCTAAAATGGTGCTGCCCTAACCACGAGTTGAACTGGAACAACCACATGCACTGTTATAACCTCTAGGACCTAGTCAACCTGGACTCGGCTGCTCTAGGGTACGGGCCGTGGGAGTCTGGGCTCCTCCCCCAGGCTGAATGTCTGGTACAAGTGAAATCAATCATGCCTAAGCTAGATGGAGTATCACTAGACGGAGTACATAATGGGCAACCTGAGACCTGGGAGTAGACGGAGTACCACTAAAGGCTAGAAGGTTGACTGAACTAGATGGCTCACGTAGCCTCTACCATGACGGGTTGAAACTGGGGAACAGGCACCGCTGCATTCACCAGAATATCGAGGCCTCTTGGCCCCCTGTCCTCCCTCTTCCGGCATTGCATACCCTCCAATCTCCGTGCGATCTCTACCACCTGCTGATATGGGGTATCTGTCTCCACCTCTCAAGTCATGCTGAATCTAACACCATAGTTGTGCCCCTTGATAAATCGATGGACTCGCTCTCTGACTGTGGAAACCAAGGCAGGTGTGTGTCTGGACAACTCACTAAATCGGACAGCAAAATCTGACACAATCATGGTACCCTGACTCAACTGCTCAAACTCCTTGCTCCATGCATCTCGAAGGCTCTAGGGATCAAGCTAACTCAAGGATATCTCTGAAAACTAAGCCCATGTGAGTAAAGATACATCGGCTGGGCTACCCTCCTCATAAGCCCGCCACCACTGGTATGCTGGTCCCGCTAGCTGGAAAGCAATGAAAGTGAAAGCAACCCATCTCGTCTCCACAATACCCATGGTACGTAGAATACAGTGGCACTTCTCTAGAAAACCTTGTGCATCCTCTGTAGCTAGGACGCTGAAAGTAGGAGGATGGTACTTCTTGTACCTCTAAATTCCTCTCAAGTCTAAGCTGCTACTCCTCCAATGGTGCTGCCCTAACCTAGAGCTAAACTGGAACAACCACATGCACTGTTATAACCTCTAGGACCTCGTCAACATGGACCTGGGGGATCTAGGGTATGGTTGTGGGAGTCTGAGCTCCTCCCCCATCCTGAGTGTAGCTGGTGCAAGTGGAATCAACCCCGCCTGAGGTAGATGGAGTACCACTAGATGGAGTACATAATGGGCAACCTGAGACCTGGGAGTACACGGAGTTTCACTAAAGGCTAGAAATGTTGAAGGAACTGGATGGCTCACGTAGCCTCTACCATGACGGGCTGAAACTGGGGCACAGGCACCACTACATTTGCCAGAATCTCGAAGCCTCTTGGCCTCCCTGTGCTCCCTCTTTCGGCCTTGCATACCCTCCAATCTCGGTGCGATCTCTACCACCAACTGATATGGGGTATCTATCTCCAACTCTCGAGTAATGTTGAATCAAACACCATAGTTATGCCCCTCGAGAAATCGACGGACTCGCTCTGTGACTGTGGAAACCAAGGCAGGTGCGTGTCTGGACAATTCACTAAATCTGACAGCATACTCTGACACGGTCATGCTACCCTTCCGCAACTGCTCAAACTCCGTGCTCCATGCATCACGAAGGCTCTAGAGAACAAACTAACTCAAGAATATCTCTGAAAACTAAGCCCATGTGAGTAAAGATGCATCGGCTGGGCTACCCTCCTCATAACCCCGCCACCACTGGTATGTTGGTCCTGATAGCTGGAAAGTAATGAAAGTGAAAGAAACACAGCTCGTCTCCACAATAACCATGGTACGGAGAATACAGTGGCACTTCTCTAGAAAAACTTGTGTATCCTCTGTAGCTAGGACACTGAAAGTAGGAGGGTGGTACTTCTCGTACCTCTCAATTCCTTTCAAGTCTAAGATGCTCCTCCTCAAATGATGATGCCCTAACCTCGAGCTTAACAGTAACAATCGCCTACACTGTTATAACCTCTAGGACCTGGTCAACATGGACCCGGCTGCTCTAGGGTATGGGTCGTGGGAGCCTAAGCTCCACCCCCAGCTTGAGTGAGGCTGGTGCAAGTGGAATCAACCCCGCCTGAGCTAGAGTACCAAACATGCTCAAGAACTATGTGAGGGTCACCTGAAGTGCAGGGGTGGAAACTTGCGCCTCAGGTACCAACCCCCCAACTGTAGCTACTGGTGGCTCCTTTGCTGCAGCTCGGGTATGTGCTCAGGCTGCACCACGTGCCCCTCCTTGGCCTCTACCCCCGCCCCCACCTCTTGCGGCTCTAGCAGGGGGTACGGGTGTCTGATAGTCGGATCTAGTGGTGTGTGTCCTCACCATCTGTGAGAGAATAGAAAGACAAAGATTTAGAATTTTGAAGTCAACAAATTCGCAAGATAAGGAATCAAAGAAGTGAAGTTTTCCTAACAGTTCCATAGCCTCTCGAAGATAAGTACAGACGTCTCCGTACCGATCCACGAGACTCTACTAAACCTGCTTATGACTCGTAACACCTATGAACCTTGACCTCTGATACCAACTTGTCACGACCCCAATCTTCCTCTGCAGGATATCGTGAAGGCAACTAGTCTCTAAGACTAGGTAATCCTAACATACATGAAGAATTTAATGTAAATAGTAATAAAACTTCCAGTTTAACCCAATAACTATCATGAAAAGGATTCCACAATACAACTGAATATAACACCCTAAATTTGGTGATATCGAGTCACAAGCAACATACGAGTATACTGAAACATCCCTATACAACAGTATCTATAACAAGAGAACGAAAAGAGACTAGATAGAGGGTGACTCCGAGGCTTGCGGATGCCGGCAGGTATACCTTGAAGTCTCCGATCCAAGCTTAACTCACGGATGCCTAGCCTGGTATGAAGTACCTAGATCTACAAAAAAAAAATGTGCAGAAGCGTAGCATGAGTACACCACAACGGCACCCAATAAGTATCAAGCCTAACCTCGGTAGAGTAGTGACGAGGTCAGGTCAAGACATCTACTGGAATAAATAAAGAAACTAAATAGGTATAGTACAGTATAATAATGGAAATAATGAAAATGATACAATGAAAATATATAATAAGAATAGCTGCACTGAAATTAAGGCAATTAAGACATCACGTTAGAAAACATATGATAAGAATGCCAAGGAAACAATGCAAACAAAACATAAATGAAAAGTATCAACAAGAATCACTACTGAGGTACCGCCTCGTAGTCTCATTTCACAAATCAAATCACAGTCTTTCCTTATACCACCACGGGAGCCTAGCATTTAGTATTAAAAATTATTTTCCCGAAATAGCCACCCCTGTTTTAGTCCAGCTTATCACACCGCGTGGCTTCAAGTAGTTCTCCTACTAGCAACGCGCGTATCAAGCCCACCTTATCTCACTGCATGCGTATCAACCCCAATCCTTATACCATCGCATGCGTATCAATATCACAACAGATCACAAATCACATCTCAGGTGCCCAAAACCACAACCTGTCAAAGAAGTCAACAATAATAATATTTCCGCAATAAATAGCCCATGGCTCAACCACAATATGTACAGGAGTCTCAACTATAGAAACCGAAGTGAATATCTCAACAAGAATGGTATTTCAATAATTTACAACTTTTCCTCAATGTGAATCACGGTCTTTATAACTTCAACACCATAATTCAGCAATAAGATATTCCAAGAAATAACAACTTCAATTAAGGTAACTCAACAGTTAAACAATTAACAAGGAAATGAGAGAACAATAATTCCAACTAAGCGTGTAACGGCAATTAACAAGTAGGAGATGAGACAAGTATTCACAATGCCAAGTAAATCACGTAAGGATAGATTAACGATGATGAAGAAAATATGTTATGACAATTTAATTAAAGGGGTGAAAAGAATCTACATAACTTTAGCCGGTCAATTACCACATTTAGCCCGCGTGCCCACTCTTCACCTTGCGTACACGGCCTTCACGTACTACAATTAACACAAAACAACACCAATTCTAAGGGGTAATTCCCTCACACAAAGTTAGGCAAGACACTTAGATCAAAACACGCTAACTCAATCCGCTAATAAGCCTTTTCCGCGATTATCCAACTCCGAACGGATCGAATCTAGCCAAAATAAATTCATACCATAAATCCAAACCATAGGAAATTATTCCGAAGAATAAAGTTGCAATCCTTAAAGAAAATCAAAAAATCAACCCAAAAAGTCAAAATTCGAATATCCATTCAATAACGAGTCCAACCATACTAAAATTAGTCAAATCTGACCTCAAATCACCTTTCAAATCCTCAAAATATAGTTTATGGGGTTTTCACAATTTTTCCCAACTTTTCTAACCCAAAACACTAATTAAATGGTAAAAAAATGATGGGTTCATATAAAATAATCAATCCGAGTTAGAATCACTTACCCCAATCACTTCCTTGAAAATACCTCTCAAAATCGCCACAAATCGAGCTCTCTAAGCCAAAAGATGAAGAATGAAATAAAATCCTCATTTTGGAAATTTAATATTGCTGCCCTGTTATTGCCTTTCGCGATCGAGGAGAACAAATCTCCCCCGACTCACAAATCCTCCTTCGCGATCACATGAAGCCAGTCGCAAACACGATGACCAGCTTCCTCAACTTACGCGATCGCGTTCCAGACCTCGCGAATGCGAAGAACATTGCGTGCCTCACCCTCAGCATCTCCTTCCTTATACGCGAATGTGGTCTAATGCATGCATTCACGATGCACAAGCTACTCTACCATCGCGATCGTACCCCTTTCTTCACGAACGCGAAGAGTAAAATTCCATCAACCCGTTAGGACTTTACGTGGTCGTGGGAGAATCTTCGTGAACGCATAGAAGGAAACCAGAACAGGAAAAAATAGTAGTCCTATTTCAAGAACAAAAGTTCCCCCGGGACCCCGTCCGAACATACTAACAAGTCCTAAAACATGATACGAACTCATTCGAGCATACAAATCATATCAAACAACGTTGAAACCACGAATCACACATCGATTCAAGCCTAATGAACTTATGAGCTTCTAACTTCTAAAACTAATGCAGAAACATGCCAAACCAACTCCAATTGACCTCAAATTTTGCACAAAAGTCATAATTGATATAACGGACTTATTCCAACTTCCGGACCTGATATCAATAAAGTCAACTCCCGGTCAAACTTCTCAACCTTCCAACCTTCAACTTTATAACTTCCGTCAATTCAAGCCGAAACGACCTATGGACCTCCAAATCAATATTCAGACACGCTCCTAAGTCCAAAATCACCATATAGAGCTATCGTAACTGTCAAAACTCTATTTCGGAGTCATCTACACAAAAGTCAAACTCCGGTCAACTCTTTCAACTTAAACTTCCAACTTTGGGACTAAGTGTCTCATTTCACTCCGAAACTCACTCGAACCAAAACCAAACACCTCGGCAAGTCACATAACCACTATATAACATAGAGGGTGCAATAAATAGGGGAACGGGTCTAAAATACTCAAAACGACCAGCCAGGTGGGGCAAATACTACTACTATAAAGGATAACTTTCACCATACAGTATTTTTTAAAATCACAAATAAAAATCCAATGAAACTACTAAGTTACTATAAAGGATAACTTTCACCATATAGTTTTTTTTTTTTTTGTGGGGCTCTATAGTTGACATGAGCAAAGATGTCTAGTTCCATTATCAGGACATGATTCTGGAAAAGAGCAACATACAAAAGCTTAGGTAAACGAAGGGGAAGTACAAGTTCCATCAAAGGAGGCAACTAACATGATGGAAGAGTGGTCACAAATGTCATGAAGACAAAAGGTGGGGCAAATAGAAGAGCAAATCCCATGAAATTGACAGACCCTGCTTGGTTGGATCTCTAATATTTGCAACAGTCTAAATTAGGAAGAGTTTCCTCTCTTTATCCACTAAAAGATGGCTTACTTTTTATCGTCTCTGTGTCCCCCCTATGTTCTGCATTATAATGCGTTGGTGGCTTTGATTTTATTAAAATGGGGAGCAAAGACAATCTTGATTGATTTTAGTCTTGGATTTTTTGTGATTACTAGGGTTGGCTACATGGGCAATGGTTCCAAAATTGTATCCTCTCTGATTTGCTGGCGACTCATTCGTACCTATTATATGAAAAACTCACATCAACACCACACCCTACAAGCCTTTGTATCGCAATGTAATTCAACTTATCAACTACCCTACTTTGCAGGAATTTTTCCATGTAAAACTTGTGAATTACAAAATAAAATTATCCCCTGTCACCACTTCCGAAGACCATACCGACTGTACAAGTTGTTATGCTCTTAATACAACAAACAGATATCTAATTAAACTTGCTTACTGCTTGGACATCTTAAAAGATACATGTTCGACATTTTAGTTACACTCTTTTGATTATCAAATACATGCATTGATAATCAAGGAAAACCAGAGAGTCCATTAATAACTCACGCAACACATAATACAGTCCCTTATTCAGTCAAGTTGTTCAGTTTCTGCCTATTTATAAATACTAGTCAATAGTACGCGCACCTTGTCTAGATGAGTAAAAAGTTCTAAAAAATTATATAATTTTTTTATTTAAAATTAGGTTCTAATTATAAAATTAAAATGCAAGTCCTGAAAATGAAGAATATTGAACTCAATAAGGACAAATAGTTCCACAAAGAAGTTCTCAATCACGGTAAATAGTTTGAAAAAGAAAAAATCGCATGTCAATATGCAAAGATTAAACTATACTAGTTTATCACGATTAAGTGACAAACAAATTTGAAAATATATATTAATTCACTATGATTCAGTAATAATATTAAATATAAAGACAGATATCATAAAAATAATATGTGTTGTAATATTATAAAGCATATTATTTTTATGCTTAGTTACCAGATTTTGTCGTATCTATGTAAAAGGAAGTTCTTGGATACATAGACTAATGTAGAATATATGAATAATACTGTTGTAAAACAAAGGGGATCTTTTCCTTATTTGAGGTAAATTATCAAGTGAATTTAAACACCTAAATTATAGGATCTAATTCAATCAGGAAAGATATAATAATTAAAATTTAGCTAATTTCAAAGTCTAAAATATTATGAAAATAATTTAAATGACTATTTTGTCTAATATTTTCATCTAATTTTAAAGGGTGTACCCATATTAATAAGTATAAAACTTTTAACCTAACGTGCAATTGTTAAATATCATTCTGAAAGTATTTCTAAGAGTTGATGTAGAGTTAAAAAAATATCACAGTTATGAATGATAATTTTGTATTTATTAGAATATGTTTATATATATATATATATATATATATATATATATATTATAGAACATGAATTAAAGGGAAATGGACATACTATTGGATACCTAAGGAATCCAACATAATTTTTCACAAAAAGACTTCTTATTTTGTTTTTACTTCACTAAGATACTTTAATTATATTAAATTAATTGGATTTAAATTTATGATATGTTATAAATTTATAATTAACTATAGAAAAATCAAAGGAGTGTCAACGAATATTATCGATTCTAGTTATAGTTTCCTACTTAGATTATAGATTTATATCCCATCACAAAATTAAAATCAATTAATTCTACAAAATTAAATTATTTTAGTAATAATAAAAAATAAAATAGAGTAAGATTTTTTGTAAAAAAATATGTTTGATTGTTTCGACATACAATGATATGTTCATTGCTCTTTAATCAAACACTTCTTCACCTTTGCAAACACAGATATATTATTACATATTTTTATAAAATTGTCCTTAAAATCTTAGTTAACTTTAACGTTTTATTCGTGCTTTTAATATAGTATAGATAGATAGATAAATTGAACAATATCTATATCTATCTATTATGCTAGCGGAATGTCGTTTGCCTTTTTTACCTTTTAAAAATATATTTTATACTAGACAAAATAGTAATTTGATTATTTTGAATCAACTAAATTTTGTGCATTATTTTACCTAATATTTAGGAGTTCCAAAATCACGTAAAATTTTCTTATTATATCTTTCCTCAATCCTTATTTGAACTATATAGATAAAAGGTCCTAATATTTAGGGACATGTAACATATTAATTATCAAACATAACGTGAGTAATTTTTCATCCAAAGAAAAGCTAAACTTCCATTGTTAAATATCCTTTGACAAATATATGAAGTAAAAAAGGCAAGAAAATAATTTAATAATTAATTTTATACTAGACAAAATAGTCATTTAATAATTTTTCTAATCTTTAGGACTTCAAAATCAACTAAAATTTTACTTATTTTTTAAGGTCTAAATATATAGAATTATCTGACATGTAACATATTAATTAAATCAAAACTAACATGTATTTTACCATTCAAAACAAAGCTTGTGATAGCCTTCGACAAACTTAAGAACTAAAAAAGAATTTGAATTGGATATTACCAGTATTTCAATTGTCATTTCTCTTTTATTAAATCAAGCGTCTAAGAAAAATAATTTTACCAACTAAATTATTGAATGCTTATAATAAAATAACAATAAGCACTAATTTTCTACCTTAATTTTTTATAACAATTGTTTTATATTGACATTCCATTACAAAATCTGTATGATAATTAAACCTACAACATGAAGTCTCCTTTTTTTTCTTTTGGATTACGAGCTCTAGAGGCGTATGTTAAGCGAAACTAGCTAACGTGCGCCTTCCATGGCACGCCAGAAGAAGAAATAAATTTCGGCGTCGGTGGTGGACACCACTCTGTCCTCAACCAAAGAAGAATCATTGAGAGTTGTTAAACCAGAAACGGGAGTCCCTCCTACAGAGCTTAGCCCCAATTCAAATAGGACAATGGATGATGAGTATGGGAAGCGCTCCAACGATACTGCAAGCTTTGAATCGAGTTCAGTCAGAGATACCAGATAAGCAATCAGTGGAGGAAGCGAACCAGCAACTTGAAGCACACAATGCGGCAAGAAAATTAACATTCTCTGCAAGCTCGAGTGCGGTCAAACCAACAATGGCAGATGTAGTTAAAGGTATCGAGCTCAACAATTAGGGCAAGAACTTAATTACTTTCCTCCGACTTTGAAATGGAAACAAAATTGTTAAGCTAAGTGCAAATGCTATAGAAATGCAGAATCAAAAGTGGAGGTCATCCCTAATTGGCTATGTAATAGGGGATAATCCTACTTTTAAAGAGATGCTTAGATTTGTTTATGGGGTATGGAATACTGTCACAACTCCACAGGTCTATCTACATGATGAAGGGTACTTCATATTCAGATTTGAATATGAAGAGGACAAATTGAAGATCTTACAGAATTAACCTTATACCTATAATAACAGGCCTATGATTCTGAAACAATGGGTTCCAAACTTCAAACTAACTGAAGAACCCCTAAATGCAGTGCCTATATGGGTAGTGTTTCCTAATTTACCTATCCAACATTGGGAAACAGAAAATTTGGGACGTATATCTAGTTGTTTGGGAAAACCAATATTTATTGATAAGCTAACAGGAAATGAAGAAAGGATATCTTACGCCAGGGTACTTATTGAAATGGATGTGGCCCAGCCTCTCCCAGATTCAGTTACACTAGAGGAGCCTGATGGTAGATACTATGAACAATTGATTGAGTATGAATGGAAGCTAGAGTACTATCAGAAATGTTTATAGATTAGAAGGCATAAAACAAGTTGCAAGGAACAAAACAGAGTAAGTGAAGGCATTAATGATCAGCAACAACCAAGGAGGCAGAATAAGAAGACCAATAAACAATGAAAGGCTAAACCTAATACAGGTCCAGTTGCTAAAATTGCGACTGAAGTTGCTAGCAAACCAAGTGAAGAACTCGAGGAAGATAATCAAGAAGTAACTATTACAGAGGAAAGTCAAAAAGTCCAAGAGAGTAAAAATAGAGGTAAGCAGATAATGGAAGAAGTAAAGGGTAACAGGTCAAGAGCTTTGAAAGAAACTGAAGATGCGGAGCAGTTCCTTCAACATAACAGATTCAGTGCATTAAGGATACAACCTGAAAAAACCAATTCCAATATGGCAAAAGGGGATACAAGTAACAAATACCCACCATGATCATTTGCTCTTGAAATATAAGAGGGCTGAACAAACCCTATAAGCAAAAGGAATTGAAGTCCTTTTTTGCTTAAGAATAAAGTGGTACTGCTAGGATGTTTAGAAACTAAAGTAAAGCAGAAAAGAGCAGAAAAATAAAAAGAAAATTTGGAGTTGAATGGAAAATACATGCTAATTATCTAGTTAGTAACAGAGGCAGGGTGTGGACTTGTTGGAAACCTAATAAGGTTTCAGTGAATATACTAGTATCACATATGCAACTGGTGCATTGCAAGGTTGAGGACAAAGAGTCACAATTTTCTTGCGAGATAACATTTGTATATGGGATGAATACTCAACAGGAAAGACAAGAGCTATGGAGAAAATTAAATCAAATTAACAGTTCTATCACAGAACCTTGGATGGTGTTTGGAGATTTTAATGCAATTCTTTCTGTGCATGATGATGGGCTGCTAGTGAAACAATCAGAGATGGAAGAATTCCAAAACTGCATTCATGAAATTGGATTGGGCCAACTAAGTAGAAAAGGGTGTACCTACTCATGGTGCAATAAAAGAGAGGTAAAGGAAAGAATCTACAGCTTGATTGATTGGCATTTGAAAATGACTTATGGTTTATGAAGTATGAAAAACTGGAAGCATACTATCATATCCCGGAATGTTCAGATCACTCTCCAATTATAATCAGAACAGAAGTGGCCAAGAAGAAACTGCCAAGGCCATTTAGATTAGTCAATGTGTCATTATCTCAAGAGAGTTTCAAAGAAGTAGTACATAAAGTGTGGGAACAGCAGGTGCATGGACACACCATGTACTCAATCTAGAGGAAACTGAAGTTTATAGAAATGGAGACATCCCAGATGAACAAAGAAATGTCAATGTTGGAGAGGAAGATTAGTGTACTGGAAGAAGAACTGAAACAAGTACAGATAGACCTAAGTGCAGACTTGTTCAATGAGCAGCTTATAAAAACTGAAAAAGAGATTCTAATGCAACTAGAGCATAGGCAATAATACATGAACAAGTGATCCGACAAAAGTCAAGAGCAACATGGCTAGCATATGGTGATTCAAATACAAGATTTTTCCATGCAGCATTTAAAGCAAGGCAAGCAAGAAACAGAGTTTCATCAATATGTACAGAAGGTGGCATTCAACTACATTATCCTGTTCTGATCCAAAATGAATTTACAAGTTTTTTCCAGAATTTGTTGGGCACAAGTGAAGGAGAAATGCCATGTTTAGATCCAACAATTGCAATAGATGGACCTTGTATTACTGCTGAGCAAAAGTTACTTTTAATTCAAGAAGTGACAGAAACTGAGGTAGTCCAGGCTTTGAAGGACCTGCCAGCTAAAAAAGCCCCTGGCATTGATGGTTTTTCAGCAGAATTTTTTAAGAAATACTAGCGCTTGATAGGGAAGGATGTGACAAAGGCAACAGTACAGTTCTTTCAAACTGAAAAGTTGCTAAAGGAGGTGAATTGTACTACTGTAACACTAGTCCCAAAGGTTAAAAATCCCTCCTTTGTGAAGGGATTCATACCCATAGCCTGTTGTACAACTCTGTACAAAATGATTGCCAAAGTTATTACTACTAGGTTAAAACTAGCAGTTGACCACCTAGTGGGACCTTCACAATCAGCTTTTATTGAGGGGAGAAATATTTTGGATAATGTGATTGTGGCTCATGAATTGGTAAAGGGATACAAACAAAAGGGAGTGTCTCCTAGATGTCTAGTGAAGGTGGACATTAGGAAAGCATATGATACAATGAACTGGGGTTTTCTCATAATGGTATTGCTAGAATTTGGGATGTCTGTGAAATTTGTCAATCTGATTATGGAATGTGTAAGTACAGTGAGCTATTCCTTGCTATTCAATGGAGGACTTATAGCTAGATTCCAAGCCAAGAGAGGTTTAAGACAGGGAGATCCAATGTCTCTCTACTTGTTTGTTTTAGTGATGGAGTATTTGAATAGATCACTTAAACAATTGAGACATATTCCAGATTTTAACTATCATACAAGATGCAACAAGATAGAGATAGTTCATATATATTTTACGGATGACTTAATTATGTGTTGTAGAGCTGATGTAATTTCAGTGAAGTTGATGATGGAGCAGTTCAATCATTTCTCAGAAGTATCTGGACTATCAGCCAATTTAGAGAAAAGTTCTTTGTATTTGGCAGGGGTTAACTCAAGATTAAAGAATCAGATATTAGATGAGATGCAGTTTTCAGAGGGGGAGATACCATTCAGATATTTGGGAGTTCCTCTATCATCAAAGAAGATCACAGTTCAACAGTGTCTACCATTAGTTGAAAGAATGAGTGCAAGAATAAGGTGTTGGTCTACTAAGTACTTAGCATACAGTGGAAGGGTGCAACTTATTAAGAGTGTTCTATTTGAGATGCAAACTTATTGGGCCCAGGTGTTTTTAATCCCAAAGAAGGTCATCCAGCTTATGACAAGAATATGCAGATTTTTCTTATGGACAGGCAGTCATGAGAGCTCAAGGAGAGCATTGGTTGCATGGGAGACATTATGTAAGCCATATTCAGCAAGGGGTCTAAATTTTATAGATTTCAATAATTGGAACAAAGCAGCACTTAGCAAGTTATTATAGGCTGTAGCAATGAAGAAAGATTCTCTTTGGATAAAGTGGATTCATACGTTTTATATCAAAGGGAAAGACATACAACAAATGACAACTCTAGCTAGAGCCTGCTGGATAGTAAGGAAAATATTATATGCAAAAAAAGGTACTTGAACAAAGATTTAAATGTGGCTTTACAAGGCTGCTGTAACAAAGGTAAGTTCAGAATCAAAACAGCATACCAAGTCTTCCTACCACAGTATCAGAAGATGAAATAGAGAGAACTTGTATTGGGATCAAAGACTATTCCAAAACACAAGTTCATTTTATGGATGGCACTTATGGGAAGGTTACCTATTGTGGATCGATTACAGAGATGGGGGTGTTAATGTACAAACAGACTGTGTTTTATGTAATACTGGAGCTGAGGAGACCCTGCAGCATTTGTTCTTTCAATGCAGTTATTATGCCTACATCTGGAATTCAATACTTCATTGGCTAGGAGAGAAGAGGAGAGTTAGTAACTGGGAAGAAGAAACAGAATGGATTAGCAGAAAAACGAGGAACAACAGACCACGAGCACAGATTCTACAATTCTTATACGCTGCTATTGTTTACCATTTGTAGAGTGAAAGAAACACAAGAAGATTTCAAGATAAAAAGAGAGAGGGTCGACATATCCTTAAAGAGATTGTAATACAGTTGCATATAAGAGGACAACAATTTAGCAAATGGAGGAGAGTCTTAGAGTCATTGAATAGTTATCGTAAGTAGAGGTAGTGAGGTATTGAAAAAAGATTTATATCTAAGATTTTGGAGACTAGTTATAGAGTCCAAATGCAACTAGTGGATGTAAATAGATATACTTGGTTGAAATAAGAGTTTAATTTTAGCCCAAAAAAAAAAGTCTCCTTTTGTTCTTCGTATTTTTTTATTTGAGTTCTAATAGGAATAAGATTGGATTGATGTTAGTTACTTGAGCAAATGTAATTTATGTTTAAGACAATAAAGAACATAATATTATTGCATGTCATTTGAGTACAAGTCAACATACTATATATTCAACTCTGCATGAGCTACTAAACCAAATGCACAACTCATATATTAAAGTTATAATAAGGCATTGGAATATTGTTGCATGATATAGTGTTTTATTTATTAAGTTGGCGGCTAATATGATCAATATTGATCATTTTCAAGAATTTGTGATTGTTAAAATTTTATTATATAGCTCAATTATATAGTTGTGATTCTTAAAATTTTACACTCATCGACATGGAGTAGCGTAACGCTGCATATCCTAAATCTACTTTAAATAAAATGCAGGATGGAAATTACAAAAAGAAAAACTCTACAAGTTGAGGAAGTTGTAACATAATGCATGGTTCTCTTTGCATGCGACGCAATCAGTTCGATCGAAGAAAAAAGATAGTAATAGTGAGCATCTGGACGCATAAGAATTCTATGAATTTAACTAACAGCATCTGGACGCATACCCACAATTCTGATTTCTATGAGGAAACGATATTTACTACGCTTGTAAAGGCAAATTTAGCAAGCACGCTTGCATGATATTTCAGTTTTTTTTAACCAAAATCCAAGTTTAAATTCTTTAAAACAGTTTAGAGAAAGAATATAGTGGCAACTTGGCTAAGTTTAATTATTGTTGAGATCACATCAAATGGTACACAGTCCTTTCCATTCAAGAATGAACTTAAGCTTATGATTATATTCTTTTATTGGTTAGAAAATCCCATCATCTAAAGCTGCTCGAACCAAAGAGAGTTACTAAAAAGCAAAGGCACTACTACGTCTGAAACAGCAGAGAACAATGTCTGATTATTGAGATGACATCAAATACTTTACAGTCATCTCCATTCAAAAATAAGTTCATTGCAGCCCCACCTTCTCCTATAAGTACATCTTATGGCTATCATATATGTTTTTTTCAATTGGTCAGAGAAATTCCATCATCTAAAGCTGCCCCTTACTAGAAAAGCATAAGACAGTAAATCAGGAACAGCAGAGATCCGAGGAAACACAATATCTCTGAACTAGTTCATGCATGGGTGAGTGCATGCTGCACCAAGATATCACTTAGACATATTGGAAGTCTTAGCATAGTTTGTCTTTAAGGGCATTAGAGTTCAAAATGACTAAAGGGAAGCCCGGTGACTAAGCTCTCACTATACGCGGGGTCCGCGGAAGAGCCGGACCACAAGGGACTATTGTACGCAATCTTACCCTGCATTTCTGCAAGAGACTGTTTCCACGGTTTGAACTCATGACCTCCTGATCGCATGGCAGCAACTTTACCAGTTACAACAAGGCTCCTCTTCAGAATTCAAAATGACAAAAAGACAAAAACTGTTGAAACAATTGAGAAGAGTGGTGGTTAGCTTATTCTTGTCCGAGATGTACATTCATGATGGTAGGGACCTAACATTGGACAAATATTGATAGTGGAACTACGAAAATAAACAAAAAGACAACAGTTGAATAGACCCTCTCCCATTACAAATCCGCAGAAAATCCAAAGAGGCTAGCAAAGACAACATCAGCTGATGAGGACCTAGCCATGTTCCTTTAGGAGGCTGCAGGCATTAGCCTGAGATGGAACATTGTGGAAGTGATGGGACAATGTCCTCAAAGAACCAATTTCATTTGAGGACTCATACAGTAAGTTCTCTAAGCAACAGGTAATTAAAATATAGTGATAGTATAAAACTTTCTTTACGACGTTCAATTATACTATAACTTAAATCCTTAACTTGAAGAGCCAATGACTACATCCAGTTATGCAGGCTTTGCATTTCACCAGTCACCACCCAAAAGGAAGCATATAAATATAAGATCGTTAAATTAGAAAAGATAATAAAAGCGATATAGTTACAAATACAAGTTCCCTATATATAAAATCCAATGCTCTAAAATTGTAGAGAACTGCACAAATATATATACAACTCAAATTAAAAAGCAAAGGGAACTGGCAGATTTTTCTCAAACACAGACTAGGACAAGGATTGAATTTATCTAGTTCTAGCTTAATTCTCTCATCTGAAGCAATTTAAGCTCGATTTTAAGAATTCCTAAGTTCGCAAAACTACATATATTCCAAATATATGACTTCTTCCAGCACAAATATTTAAATACGGACTCGTTTAGTCTTATATATAGTGAGGGCCCAGGAGATGATATTTCTAAACTTTCGACGAAAAAAAATTACTCATGTGACATTTCGTAAAAACAAAGTACAAATCACCCACTGAGCTCAGCACCAATCATTTTAAGGTGGAGGGTAATCCAATTTGAGAATAACCCGCTTTGGTAGAACTTGGAATGGGTTTGGTTCAACCAAATTAAGCTGAAGATTTCTCTACGCTAAACTCATGAAAAGGAATTAGCTGAGTTACAAGTTGATCCATAGCAGCCCACTTGCCCAATACACACACATAACCTGTAAATATTACAGGAATAAATTCTCTGTGTTACCACATGACAACCTAAAGAGCCTTTTCTATAACTTTTTTTCTTTTAGGATACGTTTTCAAGCCTCTCTGACAATGTTACAGTGATCTGCTGGAGGTAAATCCAGTCACAAGATTCACCCATCAATGCACAATATGAACGACACCCCATTTCCATATAGCCTCTTTTTCTGGACAAGTTGGAGCTGAACTAGTTATGGAATCTCGTACACTATATAGAGCCAAGATTTCTAGCAAGAAAATTTCTTGACTTTTGCTCACTAATTTTGATCCGCCCTTCATAGCTTTTTCACTTTTGGTCCTCTTATAGAAGCTGGCTACTTGGAGAAGAGATTATTGAGCTGTTTGGAAGACAAGTTTGATCACTTATCCACCCAGAACAGCTTCAATTTTGTGTTATGCATTTTTCTTGTACAATTTTGAGCTACCTCATCAGTGAACTTGCTCCGTAGTATGACATATGGATAATTTATAGTAGAAAAATTCGTTGAAAACCTCACTTCATATGAGCGATCCTTGTTCCATTCCATCTATTAACGTGAAAGAAAGCATTTAGGTCTAGTGAGGAAATTGAGAGTTTTTTCATCCCAAGATAGATTCAACCTTGACATTAATGCAGTATTACATGACTACTTTACGCAAAGGTCCCATGCTTCTGTGCGGATTTTCGCATATGCTGGCCAGAACACTATGTTATTCATAGTGTTTATAAGTTGCTATATTCTATCCAACACATTAAAATAACTACCATAATAGCAAGTACTTAATTGAATAAGTCCTTTTATCGTTGCAGTTTCTTTTAAAAGAAAAAGGATGATAACCTTTCAAGGCATAGTCTTCAATGCACAACAACACCAGGAAAGAGATTTTAGTAAATAAACTATGAAGATGAAGATCAGAAAGAGAGATGCCCAAGAATCTCATTAAAACCACCTGAAATCGACTAATTAATTCACAGGGAACTTGAGTGAGCCCACAAATATGCAATCACAAATAGCCAGTACGAGCACGGGGATGATCACATAGACTGGAATAAGCTGTCTAAAGTAGCCGAGACAGCCCAATTATTTTGGCCAAGATAGACTAAGCTACCACGGGAGATCATTCAGAATTATGAACCATGCATCATAATTACTGACAGAGTAGGAATCAATTGAATGGAACACACAGATAATTTGGAATATAGCTCGAAAAAAGAAGGCATATGTTAGTTGGAAATCTCGATTTCTAATGTGGCAAAGAGGATGCCACAAGTCAAAAGAGTTACTGTAACAAATTTATAAAAATAAAAAAATAATAATAAAAACTTCTAGAAATAAATTAAAATATAGTGCAGCAGCTTTCTACTGATTAGATACTCCAGTCATATGTTTTAGTTTCATCGGACAATTTACATGATTCTAATTTCTGGTCCCAGAAGACTGTACATGCAGCCAAACAAGGACAAACCATATATCATGTAAAATTCAGGAACAAAGGAAGCATCCAACCTGCTACAACTGTCACAAGAAGGCTCCCAACTCCGCAATAGTAATTGCAGATATCAATGCTTATGTGATGACAGTTGGCTTTTCTCTTCCTGTGAAGTCCTTTAGTTTTGATACAAAAAGAGCTAGATCTGCAAAAGATAACTAGTTAAATTTTCGAGAAATGGGAATATTACATAGTTAAGCTCGTGGATGAACAATCTAACCTATCAATGGTTTCAACGCAACTTGAGCATCCATGTCATGTTTGGATACATCCGGCTCAAATTGTTCAATATATATTCTAACTGTTGCACCAGCAGAACCAGTACCCTGTAAAATTGGGATTTCCATTAATAAAGTAGATAGAGTAGTTTCTGGATAAAATAGAAGGGACTGGTGACAAAAGCCCACACAACATAATAAGATGATAGTCCCTCTATATCAATTTCAACTTCTCATTTGGCCCCTAACATGCTTTTCAAGATGAAAACCTGATAGAATAACAACAACAACAACAACATAACCAGTATAATCCCACAGGTGGGGCCTGGGGAGGTGGGGCCTGGGGAAGGTAGTGTGTACGCTTACCCCTATTTGGAGAGGTAGAGAGGTTGTTTCTGATAGACCCTCAGCCCAAGAAAAGGTGAAAAGGAAGAAAAGGGAAGAAGAAGAAGAAGAAGAAGAAGAAGAAAGAAGGAGACAAAAGACGATAAGGAAAAAGAGGAGAAAAAGTAGCATCAGATAGTATCAGAGGGCAACAATTTCCAGTAAAAGGGGAGAAAGAGTAGCATCAAATAGTAACAATCAGGGAGCAACAATTTCCGGTAGCAATTTTCAAAAACAATGGACGTGGAGACTATATGGATTTTTTCACAAATAGTGGTTTGGAAATGGACTGTGAGCTACAATTTAATTTCAGTTATTTAGACTCAGAAATGTAAAGATGAGACACAAAGAACTTCCCCGTTATGTATATAATAGGTAATGCATTACCTGGGGGAAAGCAGATTTAATTTTGAAATGGGGCTGAAATCAAAATGACACTCAATTTGAAACAGATGGTTATACTATTATCAGGGATTTAACATAAGGAACCAATGCAGACCGATAGTCGAAAGATGATCCGGGACCCGTCACTGAAAACAAAGCGAACTCCCTGTTTGGATGCGACACTTCCATCAACCTGATAAATGCACACAACTAATCAAAAAATTCAACAGTTGATAGTTAAACATCTCATTTCTACGAAATTCCAGAACTTACAGGATCAGTATAGGTGAAGTCATCAGCAAAATCCAGGACATAACTTCCTACAAGAGAACCTTCGGTACTTAAAGTACTTAGAATGTTGTAATCTTGGAAAATTTAACTTAAAAACGATAACTTACCATACTTATCACCGGCCTTGCTTTTAGAAATCAAATCCCGAAGATACTCTATCATCTTATTTGCTCCTTCTGATTCACACTCCTGGTTAGAGAATTATGGCAAATTGTTGCAATTAAACATCATCTGAACAATTAGGTAATCCATGACACACTCCGAAAGACAACTAACATAGATGTAAAAAGATGTTTATCAAATACGGAAAGTCATCACATAACATAATGTGCTTACCTCATAGTCATATCTCGAAAAGAAATTCCTTCCATAAGTGGCCCAGTGCTCCATCACAACATCAGCAACGGAAACCAATTTCTCCCCTGATCTTTTGTCCTTGTTTCGATATGCAAGTATTGAAAGCCAAGCTAAAACAGCCCTATAGTTACATGTTTAAAAAGTAAGAACAAAAAAAGTTGATTGTTGTTATACTAAGGCTTGGGGAAAGTTTAAACTGTAGCATAGAAGAGCAACAACTTATTTTGGTGATACGGGTTAAGAGAAGAATCTCTTAAGGATGAATAAGCTCTCATATCGCCATAGGGTCTAAGCAAGGACACATAGCAATATCCAATGGCATCATTTAAGATGAAATGGAAGGGTAAACCAACAGCAGTTCCACCGGATGAGAGTTGAGTAAATGGGTACAGTCAGCAATACCATCATACTATTACTAACAATGTAGGAGATAAATGTTGTCATTCTTATTTGCCTTTATTCCACAATATCCAGATGAGGTAAAGGAAAAAAACACATTGAAACTGATGTTTAACCATATTTGGCGGTGGCAAACAACTTAAGAAAGGAGTTTTTTTTTTTTGATAACCGAGAAATCCGTCTGGGGCCGGTCCTTTGGACCAACCGCAGCCTTCGAAACTCGGTGGATAATGAGCCCGCCCCTCTACCCTTCTCCACTTAATTACCCGGCTTCGGTTTGCGTGATGTGGATGCTTGAACCTGTGACCTGAGACACAAATCCACCACCCTTTGCCACTTGAGCTAGGCCCTGGGGGCTTAAGAAAGGAGTTTTCATCATGGATGAACATGGAAACATACCATATACCATCTTTTTCACGGATGTGGTCAGAACCAGTCCCAAAACTTTCCTCGCCACAAATTGACAATTTTCCAGCATCCATTAGATTTCCAAAGAATTTCCAACCAGTTGGCACCTAAGGGGCATAGTTGGAAAAGAATAGTTAAAGAGTGCAACATCATCAAAAATTAAAGAGCAGTAAACAAGTTCTAACCTCATAAAAGGGGAGGTTTAGCTTTTGAGCAACACGATCCAAAGAACCACTAGTGGGCATCGATCGAGCTAAACCCTACAAGGTATATGTATCAACTTTGTGGTGTGTAAGGATCAAAGCCAAAGGTGCATGATAAGCTTAAGTGCTTCTACCTTAGGCCCGGACTGAAAATATGGAATAGCATCTTGGGCATTCGCAGCAATAATTGCAACAGAATCAGATGGAGTAACAAAAAAACGTCTTCCAAGAATCATGTTTCTATCACCATCCCCTGCATAAGTGTACAATTGAAAATCGGACTTTGGCTCCACATGGCAGAAGAATGCAGTATATAATCAGACTAACTTGGCATAGATATGATAGGAACTTTCTTATTATATAGGATATGAACAATAGGAAGAAGTTAACACGGAACTTCACTTATAACTGGGAAATAGATAATTAGGTAGACATAAAAATATAAATAAGCTGACATGAAGCTCATGTCGTTGATGTATATTATTTATCATTATGTTTCTTTCTTTCCCTCAAAAATCTTCCACCTTATTTCTTGTCAACATGTACAAGGGGCCCTTAATAAAATTAGTGGCCTAAAAACCAACTCTTAATAAGTGTCTTAAACACATACACACAAATATATGCGAGAAGTTATTGTCGCCTTTCTTTTTTCGTACTTGTTTATAGTGTAGTATTGTTACAAGAGATAAAGCCTTTGAGGTCACTACAAACATCAAATAGTATATTATTATTTGGATTAATAATGATTCATTCAAATTAATAAGATGTTAGCCATGTGCTTGCAATACATTACCTTGGACCTTGTTGTAAGAAATTTTGTTTTTACTTATATAAAGATTTTAATAGTTTAATTTAAAGTTCTAAAATATTTATGGAGTCTTTAAACTTTCTTTATACAGATTTTGTACCTTTTTCCTTCTTTTTTTACAAACTTCAGTATCTACAAAGGAAAAATAAAATTATAAAATCTACTAATAAAAACTCATGGGGCCCAAAGCAAAGGCTTTACTAACCTCCCCCTTGAGCCTCCAATGTGTACAACAATTAATTAAAATTATGCCACAATTGGATCCACCTTGCTTTACCTTCACGTTGATTGGGTTTGGACTACAAACTCTTTCCTTTTTTTCATTATAATTGAGCTTCAACAAGAACAAATGGAACCTTCAATACTACTTATCAGATTTTCATTTGTACCAACTTAAGAAATTATTCCAAGTGAAACACCCCCCAACCCCACACAAAAACCTTAGACTAATTAGAATTTGTCTTTAGGTTTCCTGTGTATGAAATATGAATATATCTTTCTGCTTTGCATTTATCAGTGAACTTTTACACAATTAACTGCATAGTGTAACAAGCCCCACTAGAAAGGCTCAATATTCAAACAACAAAAGATAAAAATTCAAGCAAAAAACAGAATGCATAACAACATAGCAAACTGAAATAGCAAGAGGACATTTGTGTGAAGTGCTACGGGAATTGCTGGTGAAGACAATGCATTTGATTTCTTACTAAGTAAAGACCTTTTTCTGGCACTATCTACTAACCATTTCAATAAAGGATGCACACCATAAGATTACGGCCAAAACTCCACCATCAATCACCGAAAGACAAATTTAACATTAGCCTATCCATCTTCAACTAAATCCGTGTGCATGCTTCAAAGTTGATGCTTAGGTAGAATCGGTGTAATGCAACCATGCAATGAGAACGGAGATAACAATTGCTTCGCCTTCTACTAAAACTTAGGTAATACCCGTGTGATTCAGAGGCTTTGAATTCGATGACACCCAAATCAATGTATTATGGGTGTAATTTTGTTTTCCCACAAGCAGCCTGAGACCCTCAAAATCTGAGTGAACATGCAGCGAGGCCTCCAATTAAGCGGACCATTTTCCAATACTCAATAGTCCATAACCCACAGGAAATTCTTCATGATTCTGTTACTGGAGCGGAACTCAAAGGTGTCTTGGACTATATCCTAATCCCTCCCATAATAAGAAAGGTAAACCTACAAATCATTTTTAAATTAATTATTGTTAAGAAAATAGACCTGGAGTCTAACTTAAGTTGAAAAGCTAGCTCAAGTAGAGGAGAATACAACCCATCTGACTCTAATACCACGTTAAGAAAATTAGCATTAGGCCTAACTCAACCCAAAAGCTAATCGAAAGATGAAGATTATCCAAAACCATAAGAAAACTACAACCCATACACTTAACAAATGTGAGATTCTTACAAATTTCACAAACATAGAAATTAGGAATTCCTCAATATTCAATTGTGTTTAACATCAATAAAAGCCAGAATTAGATTAAAATAAAAAAGCCAACCCTATTTTATGAGAACGGTAACATATAAAAAAATGAACCCTATTTTATTCCACCAATGAAACAATTTTTAATCTTAGTGATTTATATGAAGAGTAACTAATTTTTAATTAGCTACAATTTATTTGAGCTAATACTAAAACCCATAAAGAGCATGGTAAAGGAAAAAGGGTTTTCTAATAGGTTAAAAGCAAGAAAAACTTTAGAATTGAATTTTTGTCTCTTGTAAATTTTGGAAACTTCTTAGGAATTTTAACATAAAACTAAAAAAAATGCACCAACTACTTTTGAATTGAAAGCATAAAAAGAAGAGGAAGTCCCTGTATAAACGCCTGAAAGTTTTAACTTAATTTCGTAAATTCCAAATTGAATACTCGACTTGATACTATTTACGTACTATGATGACAAAAGATTTTCAGTGATTTCATTAGGTATGAGTTTTGACATACTTTGGAAATATCTCTTTCTTTTAAAAGCTTTGAAAATATCTCATTCCTGTGGTATTCACCCTTAAAGCAGTCTTACAATAAAGAAAATAAAGAAAAGAATCTTAAAAATGAGAAAAGACATTAAAAAAATCTGCCGTACTATCCCTCTGTGCATTGCATAGACAATTTGGATAGAGAGAACTGGGAGATGTTTTGATGACAGGGTTTGTTCTAATTATTCCTTATAAAGGAAATCGCTTCAAATCTCTTATGGAGTTAAAATATTTACAAACAGAACATCAGGATTTAGCTTATGACAAGCAAATAAGTTTTGACCTTTCTGTTAACATCTGAAATATTCTTGGTCATTCTAATAAATAAACGAAAATCAAACCTCAAGAGGCTACATTTTGCACGCACTTAACGGTATAGCCTAGTGGTCAATGAAGCTAGATCAAATTCATTTTAAAAAAGATAGATGGCGTTTGGGCCAACTGTCGTGCACCTGGACTACTCCGTTGGTGATTAGTTACCTCCCACTAGCATATTATCAAATAAGTCTATCCGATAAAGCTTAGGCAGATAAAAAGAAATCATTTAATATCTATTTGGAAGGCTACCTTGTAATGGATTTGGGTGTAATTACATGGTTTAACATGTTTGTCTGGCCAAGTAATTATTTGACCAGCTCGACATTAGAGTGCAATTGAGGGAGAGCAGTTACACTCTTCAATTCTCAAAGGCGGTAAAGAATTGGTGGTAATTACATGGTGTAACTCCCAGATGACTTTTCAAATTCTTTCTTTTTTCATTTTCTATATTTCTTAGATACACGTATCTTTGTCATATATTACAACTTATTTACATGTCCATCTAAAAAAAGTTTATTTAATTTTTTATAATTAGTTTTATTTAATTATAAAAAAATAAAGCTATGTAATTGCACTTATCAACCAAACATGACACTAAAAGTTACGCTATATAATTACATTATAGCAAACAAACAAATCATTATGATTACTATATTGTGTAATCCCTAGTAATTACACATTAGTTTCCAAACAGGTTTCAAGTCATTCTTTTTTGTCTATGTTGGGATATGAACCCTAAACTCCCTTGATGTTCCCTTACTTCATTTACCGCTTGGTGATCTCTTTCTATCTGCCTAAGCTTGGCGGTCAGAGTTACCTGATATATACGTTGATAGGAGGCATGGGTACAAGGCGAAATAGTTGAAGTGCATGTACGGTGTTCTGGCACCACTTTCATTATTTCAAGAAAAATTATACATGTAGCACATAAACAACCATCTTGACATAAATTACGTGGGAAGAAAGCCAACTAGCCAAGAGAGATTAAGACAGTATAACCAAGAAGTACAAATTATGATACAGTTGAAATACTAAAGAAATGGCCTGAACGGGATAAATTAGAAAAACAGCACAGTAGAATAGTTGGTCTTCAAAAAACTCTTCAAAATCATTTCTAAATAATTATACAAGGAAATATCCAGAGACATTATAATGTTTCTTCTCATGTGTAATAAAGATACAAATTACAACGTTTAATTGATTATGGTCAGGACATTTTTATTTTCATTCTCCTTTAAAATCATGTGTAAAGCGATGTGTGCAAACTAGTGAAAGGAAGAAGCAAATTGCTGTGATTAAGCTTTCAACAATAGTATAACCATGCAATTGAAGAAAGTGACCACTTAATCTTTGCAGATGACTAATTGTCCTGCTCCTTTCTTTCTGATCTCTTTCAGTTTCAGAGACTTTGGGGTGGAGTGGTGGGAAGGAGAGAGGAATATCTAACTAAATGTTTTCTGATGGCTTCTAATATTGATTCTCTTCTAATTATTTTTCTTTCATATAAGGTTCTCATAGATTTTGAACGTCATCCAAGCATATCATATATGTTCTCCAGTTAATTGAAAGACAACTTTTGGTGAAGTGCTGAACAAGAAGTTTTTTAAGCATACCATCACTTGCAGCACCAAAGTCGGGTCCATTCTCGCCATACAGGATATTCACCAAATCCTTGGCATACCTTGACCAAAATAACAAAAATATATTAGTTCTTTTCAAGAAGTTAAAGCAGATCTACTTCAATAAAACGTTCTTTTCTTACGTAAGGTTAGGGTCTGGATGACCATGCCCAAAATCTTCTAGTGGCTCTCCATTTGCAATAGACTCCTACATAACACATACAAAAATGATAAAGCTACAACCAAGAAATTGCAAGATAGTCCAATAGCTGAAGAAACAACTCCACGACATACATACCAGGCTAGCTCCTAGTTTGTCAACAAAAATGGGTTTCGCATAAGCCCCTGTAACTGCATGCATGGCATCAAATGTAAACCTGTCAGCAGCATCAGACACTAATAAGCATAAGCATGAGCAAAGACATCCGGCGGAGAGAAAAAGGGAAAAAAGATGTAAAATAATAAATATTGTCCTTTAGTGTAAGCTCATTTTACTGAGCATCGAGATTATGCAAGAAATTTATAACTTATTAAAGTTTATTCATTTACCTACAAAATTGCATTTGAATTGCTATAGTCAGTTAAACAGTGATTTCTTTGTAGCTCAATTAGCTTGTGTTCAGTCAAACAGGATTTATCCTTCCTTACAAGGACAAAACAGGCATAGAGATAAAGTCATAAAGTAACTAAGTGAAATCGATAAGGTTGAACTACCCGACGAAATATATTTCAAGAGGAACATCCACCATAGAAGAATGCACCCATAATTCAGAGAGTAATTTGACTTCATTTGCATACACAAATTGAAACTCAAGAGAAGAGCTGAGAAAATACAGTACTCTTAAAGTGGAAGCCAAAGTAGAGGTAAAGGTTTACTTATAATACAAACTTGAATATTTCAAGGATAAACTTAGTTCCTTTTATAAATTTAAGTAGGTAAGAATAGCAGTGGAAAGAGGTTTCAGTTGAAAGAGCATCTTATTGGAACTCTAAGAGAGACAAGGAATTCTAGAGGTGTTTCTACATCATATACATATAGTAAAATACACCCAAATGCCAAAATATACAAGCATTTATATCTAAGACCATGTATTGGCATCACCAAAGCATCTCCTACTCTTTAGTGTCCAAACTATCCTAGAACAAATGCTGGAACTGTATTTCACATACTCTTTCATTTGTTTACTATTCTTCCTGACCAGTTTAACCTCCCTGCATCACCCGATTCAGCCTATATAGGATCAAAAACAAAATGCAAAGCTACCTTGCCACTGCACAATGCATCAGTATATATCTTCATTACACACATACAACATCTGGCATAAATCTTAATGCCGCTTTTATGCAAGTTTCGCTTGCGTCAAACACCTCATGCTTATCAATCCAACAAAACCCAGCCACTTTTGGAGGAGCTTTTATTCTCTAAATGATTTGAAAGGCCATTTAACCGAGGAGATGTAAGATAAAGATAGAAGTTATACCCTACCTTCCTGTCCTTCTGGTGTTTTCACCATAGAGAATCTGGTACAGTTGGTGAAACTCGTTTTCCTTCCAATTTTTCAAGGTCTAAGCTATCCTCTTAACTTCCTAATCTTCCCAGTTTCTTCAAGAAGATAGTTCCCATCCATGAGTAGAACTGTACCAAGCAACAGTAGCAAATCCGGGATCTCATCTTTCGGAGGTATGTGGTGTATCAAATCATCAAGCCGAAGTATCAACTTCCTTCCAGTACCTACTGAGAAGC
>ML383347.1:30384-69343 GCA_005239525.1 Nicotiana knightiana | reverse complement strand
CCATCTCCCCCCTCCTTTCCAAACAATTGCATCCTTATGTTAGCCCCAAGAGGTAGTCCTAGATATGTACTGGGGATTGGGGAATAATAAGACTTCATAATTGAATACTTCGCCAGCTGTTGGTATATTCTAGAGATCATTAACTATATAGACGCAGTTTTTTGCCAGATTATTATTGTTACTAAGCCCTGTAATTGCCTCAAACTCCAATAAAATTACTCTGAGATATTTCAGTTGTTCCTCTCTGCATCACAAAAGATTATAGTCTCATCAGCATATAACAATTGCATTATAGCAAAAGTGTTGGTCCTGTCCACTTCCATAGCGAAACTTCCTGTCCAATTCTATTCTCTAGCTATGTTCAGCATCTTACTTAATCCTTACATTACCAACACGAATATGAAAGTGAGAAAAAGACCATCTTCTATTAATCAGAATTGAATCTAATAGCGAAGATGGAAAACCTAATGGTTTTCACCCATTTGTCTCCGGAACACTATTCTTCAATAGGTTGAGGAGTAACTCTCAATTAACGCGGTCATAAGTTTATTCTAGATCAAGGATGCATACCAATGCAATTATACCTTCTCTCTTTCCTATATTTAGGTTCTAGATATTCACTGGTGATCAACATTAAGGCTATTAACTGTCTTCCTTAAATATAAGCATTCTGCGTGACAACAATTAGTTTGCTGATCACTTTTTTTATCTTTCTATGAGTGGCTGAAGTCCCTCAATTCTTTGGCTCCAGCCCTAGCAAGTATTAATGTGATATATGTAGCACAAAATTTTTCATAAAATAAAAATACTCAAAAGTGATCAAAGTCGTTCAACGCTTTCATAAGATCCCCGTTGATCACAGGCGAACACCTATGATAAAATGTCAAAGTACCTCTTTTTCCACTATCAAATAAGATATAGAGGTTTACGCTTTTAAGAGCAGAACTCCAATACTTCCTCTTGGTAATTAAGGAGTTGATTATGTCCACCCTGATATCATCTGGATGATGAAAATTATATATGCTGGTAATTCTTCTGAACATTTGCAGTAAAGAGTTGATTATTTCCACTCCCATAACATCTGGATAATGATAATTTTACATGCTTGTAATTCTTTTGAACATTTGCATTTTGTGAATCAAGCATGTGGTCTTGTCACTTTGTTTAGTCAGAAGCATCTACCATTTTGCTTCAAGGTATCTCTTTAAACTTGCCTACCTCTTGGCTTTGGTGTATATGAGGATTCTTTTGCAGATAAGTTCCTTTCTTCCTGTTGCCTATCCAAGTCTTGTATCTATTCCAGAATCAGTTTTTTCCTTCTTTCTGGATCGCCAGATGTATTTAGGTTCTAAGCCTTCCAATCCTGTTTCAGCAGCTTAAGTTTGTAATCATAGTGTAAAAACCAGGAAAATTAGGTGTAAAGACTCAAATAAATTTAGATCCGGACCATCTTGTGCTGCTATATTGTAACAGAGTATCAGCCCTTCCTCTCACCTCTATCCCCCAGTCTGTTCGTCATATCTACAAAACCTTCAACCTCCAACCACATGTTCAGATGTTCTTGTTTGCTCGCAGCATAATTGAAAGGGCTAGTGATCAGAAACCGATCTTGGTAGTGTAGCTTGTTTGACATATTTGAATTCCTCATTCCATTCGACAGGAAATGAAATCTGTCAATTCGTGAAGCCACCCTTGAGTTTTCTCCTTTGGAACCAAATGAACGTAAGAACTTCCCACCTTGCAAAGGTGGATCTATCCACTGCATTTCCTTGATAAAATCAAAAAACTCTCTTATCGATCTAACCAATCAGTTCTGGTTGCTCCTTTCTTCTGAGTATCTCATCACACTAAAATCACCTCCTACTATCAAGGGGGATGACCATTAGCCTCTAATGGCCTCCAATTCAAACCATGACACCATTCTCCTAATCTTTTTTTTCATTGAAAGGCTTTTATAAGCTGCAGACACATAGTGAGGGATGGATCCCTCAAAAAACAAAAAAGTAACCCTTTCTTAGTAGTGCTATGACTTAGTTCAATCCTACTAAAAATGCAGTGAGTGATCTACTTTAAGTAGGAATACCGTAGAATCCTGCAAACATCTATTCATAATTTGCATTGCTGCTAGACAGAACTGCAGCAATAGTATGGCATGCATTTACATTTCCCTTACCATCTTAGAAGACAGTCAAATGAAAATGGTAAGACTGAAGTTTGCGATCAGAACAATACGATGTTTTGCTGTTCTCAGAGCTTATGAAATACTTTTGCCTTATAAATATTCAAGTCGATATTCTACATTTCTCTTACATATGACTAATGATAATTACGTACACAGGACTTATGATGTCGCAGCTGAATCTAAAAACTCCTAATTATCCTTTACTGTAAATTATTTCCTTTACTGTAAGTTATCGTTTTGCAAATTTCACCTATGGATATAGTTATGCTAGAAGCAGAACCAGATTCACATACTGCATAGTCAACATCGCTTCAAAAGGGTTCAGGATATACTAGGTGATTGAAGTTAATTATCATCTTGTCAGAAGAAATTAGATAAGTCTAGATATTTGAAGAGAAGTGTGTCTACCACAGCAGTCATCCGTTTGGGGAACAAGCTAAAGAAATCAACAGTATATGAAACTATGGAGGAACAAACTCCGAGGAATGTCCAGGGGAAATATGATGTAGCAAATTATAAGTACATAAAAGCATAAAGTAAAACAATGCTTCATAACTGGCAAGACATAAAGCAACACACCTGAAATCTGGTCGCGAAATAAGACTTCTAATGAGCGAAAAATCAAATACATTCTGCACATTATCAGTTAAGTTATAAATAGTATCATCGAGTGCATTTAAAAAATTTCAGAGATACAAAATTTCAGCCATTCACCTCCATTAGCTCCAAATAATCAGCCACAGGGTCAACCACCTCCACACTAAAATTTCCATATTTTGTGACTCCAAGTTGAGAAAGATCAACATCAGGAATGTCGGCAATTTTTATTTCAGAAATCTGCATAACCCTTATGAAACAAGGAATTCAGATGCCAAATCATTTACCAATGAACCATAACAGTTTCTTTCAGTTACCCACACTACACATGTCTATGCAGATACAGCACTAAATAACCTTGTGTTGTATTCCAGCTACAAGACGTCATTTAAATCAAAAAAAGCATAGCGTATTATTTAGCGCAAGCGGATGGGATCATACAGAAAGGGTGTTTCCATAGATCTTGTCTGTGATTGACTCAGGTGCTGGTTGGCCACTGCTGTAATTGAACTGACAAAAGAAAATGATAATCAGAAATGCTAAGTTCTTGGAATAGCCCCAGTTTAGAGAGGTTGAATATCAGAAATAATATCTAGGAAATTCTATGTGGAACCAGTTTTTTTAACTTTAAAAAAAATAACAAATTTTTACTGTATATTTTAGCAGCCAATGGGACAGCTAAGAACAATTTCCAGTATATGATTTGCTGACTAGAAATTTACCTTGATACCCCAATCATAATCAGGACCACCAGGGTTATGGCTTGCACTCATTATAAAGCCACCATTTGCCTGAGGATTAGCTTAAGTGTCGTTCAAAAATAGCAAAGAGAAAGCAAACAAAATAATTAAAACAGAATTATCACCTCTCTCTTCCGTATAACAGCAGATACAGCTGGTGTGGACATTATACCATCCCTGCCAAACAGAGATTTGTCATCTATACATATCAAATATTTTCTTTTCACTTTTTGGAAGAGCACAAAAATAAGCAGAGAAATATGCCAGAACAAGGGAACCCAGAAAAAGAAATGTAACAATCTAGCTATATCCAAACACTTGAATAAAAACTATAAGGATATGGGCTCTTAGAAGAAATAAAGATTGATTGCAACAACAGAGGGATCATGGAGACTATAATTAGACAAGGCAATTCTGAGTTATATCGCACATAAAGATTGAGTAAGAGGATTTCTATCTTCTCAATAACATAGAGAACAGATTTATACAGATTAAATTGGCAGGACTAAGTCTCACAGTACAGAAAGTAACAAAATTAGTGCTTCATAACTCACTGTAGTTAAAAAGATCCTCTTTTTGAAAATTTAATATTATTTCAAGAAATAAGATCACTAGGATGTGAAATTTGAAGAATACATTCATGCTATGATGAACATGGAGATTGCTATAAGTGTAATTTAGGACACTCACTTGCCAACCAATATCTTACCAACACCATTACCCCCAGCAATTTTAATGATTATCTGCATTGTAGCTTAAGATGCATTAGGGATCAGAAAACCACAAATAGTTCTTCAGGAATGAAACACAGATTATTTACGAAAATTTGACCACTACCTGTGAAGCTTCTTTATTAAAATATCGACCATCGCCTCCTAAGACTAACAGCCCATTCTTAAAATCCTCTGGTGGCAAAGAATTAAACAATGCCTGTTTTGAAACATCATAAACCAATTACACAGAGTTGAGTACACTGGAATTGATTATCACTACAAGTTCAGAGAGAACCATACCTGTATCCAATTTGCAAGGTAATTTTCCTGCATAAACACTTTAACCTAAACACAAAAAGAAGCAAAAGTAATTAGAATGAACGGTATGAATTAAATTATTTGAATAAACAGAAAAGAAAAATAAATAAAAAAACACCTTTTTGCGTAGACCACTAGTTCCGGTCTTTTGACCTTCAATAGGCTTTGTAGGAACAGATTTAATCTGCGATTCAAGGAAATCAATAGTTAAGCTACAATTTTCTATTAGATACATAAAATCAACACATTATATATAGAAATTTCGAACAAATTAGATACCTCGAGACCCTGGGATTCGGCAACTGTTGTAGAAGGAGATGATGGTGAAGAGGAGGCAGTGACAATGAAACGAGCAGGTGAAATTGTCGCAAAAGAGTATTTGACGGATGACAATTTGGGAAAGATAGGTGTTGAGTTGAAAAGTGGCAATGATCTAAGGTGATGAGAGGAACTCCCAGTAACTAATGGACTTGAAAATCGTGTCAATGTAATTGCACTCTCCATAGTTGCAGCAGAGTTTGAGAAAAAGCAGTGAAGCAGGACTATTGTTGAAACTACTCAAAAATACTGTGTGCTGGGAGAAAGATACGGAGCATGTGCTGTTATTTTTGAGAATGTAAAGCATTCATAGGAAATGATAGCTGCCACATATTGCTTTATCGGCACAACAACTCATGGTTCATGTCACCCGCTTCACGTGAACTACCTCTTTTTCTGTCCTGATTATTGGGACATTTTTTGTCAAAATGAGAAATACTTAAAATATTATTAGAAAATAATTAGTTGACGAGTTTTAAAATGAATATTTATATTTTTAACCTTAATTTGAGAAAATGAAATTCCAACTTCAACCATATATATTCAAACGCCTACATATTCATTAGCTTTTCAAATATTAAAGTTAATATTTTTATAAATAATGTCATTTGAAATACTATAAAACTTATTTAAGAAGTATTTCGCGTGAAACGATAATTTTCTTGTTCAAACACATATTAAATTATAATTTCGTATCTAGTATAATAAACTATTGTCCTATCGCTTCTCCTACAAATCAATTGAGCCAGACGTTGCAAATCTTTTTTCTATTTAAAGTGGGACAAGAGCTATTTCTAATAGACGGGCCATATTTCTCAAGGGAACGTTCCAAAATTTTGACAATGTTCAACTAATGAATGATGATATTATTAGGGTAAATGCTTACTCATACTCAGTTGAGGGGGCAAGTGGGCCGGTCCGGATCGGGATTGTTCCCGGGCCCGCGGGTCAAGCGGGTCAGGACCGGTAAGATCGGTATTTGTGGGCCTAGTTTGGGTTTCTAGGTCGATTCTACAAATAGAGACCACTAGGATCGGCACCGTTTGGGACCGGGGCCGGACTGGCCCCTGGCGGGCCAAACGGTCCCAACGGTCAAATTTCAAAAAAAAAAATCGGTTCATTGGGGAATTTAAAATCTGGCCAGTGGCTGTCACAAAATAGTCGTTGGCTATTTACAAAATAGCCATTTAAATCCCCTCCCTCCCCGCTCTCAACTTTGTTTTAACCCCAAACTTTTTATAATTACACTTTTCACTATTTTCAATTAAATACCCCCTCATTCTTTCATTTTTCTTACAAAATCATCAATCTATCGCAATATCTTCTATAATTGCTACTATTGTTTACTTTATTGTTACGATTTGTGAAAAAATTATGAAGTTGGTGAATTGAAGTCTTCAACGATAATTAATTTTCAACAAGTTGTTCGTCAATTCGGTAAACTTGTTCCAACTCTTAAGTTTAGTATTATAGTTTTGTTTGTTTTATTTATTTTCTATTACTTGATTAATTAAGATGGCTTCCTTAAAAATATTTTTTGGTAAAAATAAGAGAAAATCCAAGAGTGGCGAATCTAGTGGTCGATCTGTTCCTCCTCCACTGCCCCCGGCTCCCCGAACCAAACCCCATATCTGTCCTAGACCTGCTATTCTTGATAGCGATAATAGTTTATTATAATTTACTGAGAGTCAATTTTACCATAATATTGGAGCTGGTGAATAATTAAATCATGAATTAATGAATGCTCTTTATTCTAATCCAATCATTGATGAAAATGATGATGAGGAAATAGATTTTGATGAAACTCAACTGGATGATGATACACCCACTAGAGTGTTGCTCCTGATGTTAACCCAACTAGTGATAACCCTGTTAATCCAAATGATATCATATCTGATACTTTTGTTACTGCCCCTACTTTTTTTAGACAACCTACCAAAAAGATGGAAATATCTCATGTTTGGTCATTTTTTACTCAACTAACTCCAGAAAATAAGGCTAAGTGTAAAACTTATGGCACAAAGTTAGCTTTTAAATATTTTAGATCGCCCGGGGGAGGGGGGAGGGAGGGGACTTTGGCTAGACACATATTGAAACACCCTCAAGATAGAGTCAGATATCTTCGTCTGAAAGCTTTGGCCGAGGGAAAAAATGTACCTACTCTTAGTCAGGCTGATCCTAGTACCGGTTCAAATCAATTTCAACCGGGAATTAATACTGTTACTGGTGGTACTTTATATTATGATCCAAAAAAAGATCGGGAAATATTGACAAAAATGGTAATTGTTATGTGCTTACCCTATAGTATTTCTTCTGACCCTCACTTTGTGCATTATATTAGAAAAAATTTTAATCCTACTTATAAAGGTTTTCCTCGCACAACCATAAAGAGAGATATTTATACATATAAACATGAATATGAACAATATTTGCGCTATTTATTTACTCATATAAATTGCCGTGTTGCTATTACAACTGATATTAGTAGAAGTGGTAACGACTGTGATTAACTTACTGTTATCAGTCATTGGATTGATGAGGATTGGATAATGCAAAACCACATTATTGCATATATAATAATTAATTCACGTCACACAGGGCATTTTATTGCTAGCACAATTACAGATATTTGTAGATATTTTTGTATTAGTGAAAAAATAGTGTCAGCTTTAATGGATAATGCTACTAGTAGCACAAATGCTATAGCGTTGCTTACCACTACGATAAATCCTTCATTTAGTAACATTTTTCATGTTAGATGTATTTGTCATATTTACCAGTTAATTGTGGGTAATGATAAGAGAATTTTAAATATCGAAATTGAAAAAGTTAAAATGGCTTTTAATTGGGTTTTTTATTCAAACCGTAGAAGTAGACTTATTTGTCGCAGGGAATTAAGGAAGTGAATCCTGACGGCTCCTTTAATCTTTTGAAATGGAGGAAGGACAAAGAAAAATACTTCCCGGTTCTTTCAAGGATGGCCCGAAATATTTTAACTATTCAAGCTTCAACAGTGGCATCGGAGAGAGCTTTCAGTCAAGCAAGACTTCAACTCGGTGATTATAGAGCGTCTATGAGGGAGAGCTTGGAAAAATCAGTACTTTTCAGAGATTGGATCCGTTCGGAAAAAAGAAATTTGCTAAATCACAACCAGAGGTAGACGAAACTTACGAAGAAATACTAGATGAACTTGCGGAGGATGTTGCTTCGCCCGGAAGCGGCAATGACCAAGTTAACTTTCCGCCACCACCAACGAAAATTCTTCCGAACCGTGATGGATTTATGAAGTTTGTAAGAGATACCATGTAACTTGTATGAACAAAAATTAGTATGTATTATGTAACTTGTATTTTGGCACATCTTGATTAGTTTCTTTTTCTTCTCAATGGTGGTATTAGCACCTTGTTGTGCTCATTCTATAGGGGGGAGGAAGACTAAGAAAGATATTGCCATATTTTTTTAATGCTATAATAAAATTACAAGGCATTGCTTTGAATATCTCTTTACAATGTTTTTGTCTTTAGACTTTAAATTTGAATTAAAAAATTTAGGTCACAATTCTATAATAAAATATACAAGGCATTGTTTAGATATTTTTTTTAACATCTTTTTGTCTCTAATTTCTATTTAATTTTAAAAGATATATATATAATAGAAGTTCAAGTTGTGGATGTGAATTATACCTATATGGAAGGGAGGTCATGAAGGAGATAGAAGATGTGATGTGAGACTTTAAAGTAAGTAAGGTAAAGGTGAACGACAAGATACTCAAATACAGAAGGTTATGAATAGTCCATACTTCGGATAGAAGGTTAGAAGCGCGGGGATTCAATATCCAGGAATGACAGCGGCATCGTCAGTGGCATATCTTACAACCTATGGTCTCTAGGTATCGAGAGGTCTAGTTAAGAAAGTAAAAGAAAAGTTAGATACCATGCGATGTCTCACTTGATATTCCAGAATAACACAAGAAAATTTATGCTGCAAGGAAGTGGAAGGAAGGGTGCGAGTAGTATAAATGGATATGTAAGTCGCAAGCTAAAGTATGATAGAGCGACAAGGTTTTAGGAAGACAAGAGTAAGAACAAGAAAGGGTGAGTGAAAAGGTAACAAGAAACGGATGATTCCTCAGGATTAAGCCCATGAAAATAAGATAGCTGATGGCTTCTCTAAGTTAGAAAGCCCAGTATAGCCTGAATGAACTCAAAGGAACCTAAGACTAATAGCATTTAGAAGAGATGGAATGTTGCCCTGGTAAATTACATCGGGATGCTATGAAATACGATATGGAAGTATAGTATCGTATTGCCCCCAGGTAGGTCAGGAAAATTACTTCAAATCCCCCACGATGCAACATGAGCCCTAGTGATTGCGTAAGAGGTTTCAAGTTATTAGTGGTATATTGTACATCAATATCGAGGTGAATCGACAATGGATGAACAAAAGTCACAAAGCATGAGATGAGATTAGGCCGTCATTCTTAAGATGAACAGTAATAAGGAAGCATTGACGGACTTGGATTTATATGTCTATGATAAGAAGCGAAAGAGTAACCTGGAATTGGGTAGTAGATCTCGATAATAATAAAACCAAGGTAAGAGTTATGGTATAGTATGACCTACCTAGATGCAGTAAAGTCATACGGATAAATAACCAGGACTATGAAATAAGATATAACAATATTCATAGGTTCGACAAATTACCGAGTGAAGAACTTCAGTAACAGCTAAAAGTCGGAGGAAAAGGAAAGAAGAGTCGCGTAAGCGCACTTACAAGGTCAGAATCGGCTGCATGATAGAAGGTAGCAAAAGTTACGAGATTGGAAGAATTTCAATCACAAGTCATGGAGTGGGAAAGAGGCCTAAAGAGGGGAATGTCTGGCCTTTGGATTTATTCACATAACAGTTGCCTAGATGGAAAGGAAAGTACATTCCAGGAAGAATGTTCCAAAGGGGGGAATGATGTTACATCCCACTAACTAGTACGTTAAAGTTTCGTCGTAAGTTAATCAACGTAAGTTCGGGAATGAGATTATTTTGAGATTATAAGCATTATGCTATTTCAAACAAGTGATAAGTAAATTTGTGAAGCTGAGAGGGGAAGGAAGTCAAAGAAAATAAATTTTCGTCCCAGTTTAGCATGTTGGGATAAAATACGGCCCGAGCTAAAATACTCGATATTTATGGACTAGTGCCATACAAGGAACTACATGACCATGATAGTAAGGTGTATAAGGTATATAAAAAGTAAGTAGTATTTTAAGTAAGTGAAAATAATTCTTAATTATATGGGTAATTGATTAATTATTGGACAATGAAACATTATCTAGTTAATTAATAATTAGTGATAAATTAATTAAAATCTTTGGATAAAGACTAAAGCAAAAAGTGATCAATAATGTTGGATTAACGTGGCAGCAAGCCACTACATCAACCATATGGCTCTTAGTCCTTGTTAAATAGGTGGCAGCCTAATTTGTTATATACAAAACATTCACTTTCTAACCTTTTCAATACAAATCAGATTTTCAATACAAATAAGATTCCTACAAGACATTTTCTTCTAACATCTTAAATACAAATCAAATTTTCAATACAAATCAGATTCTAGTAACGTGACTTCTTACGAAATTCCTACAAGTTCTCGCAAATTCCTGCAACAACACCACAGCGTGATTTCTTCAACCAACGAGTTTTTTTAGCACATTAGCAACATGAGATTTTACGATTCTAAAGTAGTACGGTATAATCTTTCTCAAGTATATTATACGGATTTTCTCCTACTTCGATCCGCCATTACGTGTTGCTGCAATTGACGTATGTTAGAGAGATTTTTAAGAGAATCGGCTCAAGTATGTTAAGGCTAAGCCCTTTCTTCATTTTGGCATGATCTCGTAATTATACGAGTTTGATTACGAGGCATAAAGAAAAATTCATATACCGAAATTTACGTATATTTTCCTAGTCTTGTAAGTTACAATATTCTCCTTATCGGGGCTTCATATTCAATTGAGTATTTCCTTTTTTTCCAGTCACGAGAGCAGAAAATCTATATATATACAGTATTACAGTATTTTCATTACCATCGAGCTATAATCGATGGGCAGGACCCTATTGGGCAACCTCTTATCAGATGGTAAGTTATATACCGAGCCTACTGTGGTCGAGCGCCTATGAGCGAGCCCAATTGGTCGAGATACAGAGCCTAGTATGGCTGAGCGCCTATGAGCGAGCCTACTATGGCAGAGCAGTTATATATATATATATACGGAGCCTTATTCAGCCGGACAACTATTTTACTTACTATATTGAGAGAGTTGAGTCAGTATCAGCAGGTAAGCATATCTTCAGATTATCTTTGGCTTCTAGTTTCTTTCACTTATTATATTATTAGTTCAATTTCAGCTTCCAGTATATTGACTTACATACTCGGTATATTATTTCGTACTGACGTCCCTTTTCTGGGGGCGCTGCATTTCATGCGTGCAGGTTCAGACAGACAGACGGGGTAGACCTCTTCATTAAGTGTTGCCCGAGTTCAGCTTGATCGGTAAGCTCCATGCCTTTCGGAGTTGCCAGGTCTAGAGCTTTACGTAAATCTTATGTATATATGTATATATGTTATGAGTAGGTCGGAGAGATGTTCCGATCACAGTATATCCACCAGTAGGTGTTTGTAGACATATCCTGTCAGTTAGTGCAGTATGTTGGGTTGGTAAGCCTTTTAGGTATATTTTGTTGGTTTGTCAGCTATAATAGATATGACGGCTTTGTCGGCCCAGCTTTATATTGATATTTAGTCAGCATTCGCAGTTGTCTTGCAATGTGGCCCATGGCCAAAGTATGACATCACATGTTTAGAGTTCCTTAGTCGCAAGTTGGTACGCAAGGATAGATGAGGCACTGGGTTCCGGTCTCACCCCCAGGTTCGGGGCGTGACAGAACTTCTAGGTAAAAATGATAGTAAATATGTAATTACAATAACTAACAACTCGTAAGAACCCCCAAAACCTTATGTCACAAGTGCATGAGCATCAACTAGGAAACATAATAAAATACAACCTCAGTCTAGAATACAAATTCGACAGAAAAACATAAATAACTCTGAAGGAGACTCTACAGGCTGCAGATCATAACATGAAATGCAGCTCATGGTAAGTCCCCACAACATCCGCGCCTCTACACCCAAAAGACCACCGGGTATATAGGTACCTTCACAAAAATATGCAACACGTGTAGTATGAGTATGTATAGCAACGCGTACCCAGTAAGTATCTAGCCTAACACGGAGGAATAGTGCAAGGGGTCTACATCGACACTTACTAGAGGTCCAATTAAATAAATAATACGATAATTCATATAATTTAAAGTACACAGCAATAGGGGGAAAATATGAAGTTTCATAATGTCCAATTATTTCTTTTTAAGCATAAATTTATCGATCATGTATCCTACCTCAATATCTCAGAATAAGTGCTAAGTGACAATACCAGTCATATAAGAAATACTACAAAATACCGAGGATTCAGACTACTAACTGTATAATGCACGATTCTGCTGAGGTCGTTAGGCCCAATCCAGAGTGGTATGTACACTACCGAGGGTCGAACGATACAAACCAGAGATGCACCTCTATATATTGCCGAGGCGTTTGGCCCGCTCCACAAGAAAGGAAGGAATTTATCCTATTCGAGAGATATTGCCGAGGCATTCGGCCCGCTCCACAAGAAAGGAAGCAGTTTCTGAATCACAAGATACGCGCTTACAATAAAGTACATGAGCAAAATAATAAGTACTTCTCTATACATTTATCGAATACCTTAGCAACAACTCAGGTTATAACTTTAATTAACTAAGTCAACAGAACAAGTTTAAATAATTCAATTATTACAGAACAAGGTCTTAAGTCTACCTAGATTAGACATGCTTTAGCTATGTACGGACCCTTGTCACCTCGTACGTGCGTAGCGCCTACAACTAGTTGCACATAACAAAAAAAATATATCACCTAGAGGGTATTCCCCCTCACAGGGTTAGACAAGAGACGTACATTGCTCTAAAGCTCCATAACCGACTCCAAAGCTTTTCCAACAACTCAAATCGATTCCAATCGCTCCAAAACTAGTCAATCAATGTGCAAATCCATAAATATATACTCTAATATTCATTATAATTCAATTTATAACAATTCTCAACTCCGCTCGAAAAAGTCAATAAACCCGACCCTCAAACCCACGTGCTCGGATTAGAAAAAATTTCAAAAATAAATATTACCCATAAATTATATGGTCTATATCCAAAATATTATTCAATTTCATCCATGAATCGACTCCCAAATCAAGGATTTATCATTTCTTAGTTTTGGGGCTCAAAATCCCAATTTCTACTATCCAAATACGGATAAAGATAATAATAAATGAAAATAATCATGTAGAAATAATAAAATAAAGGTCAGATATTTACCCTCTTGTTGATACGAGAACAACACAGCAAAAATCACCTCAAACAGAGCTCTAGAACTCAAGATACGCCCAAAATACTAAATTCTCAGTTTAAAACATTGTCCAGATGATTTTTCTTCATCGCCTTCGCGGGCGGACCATTGCGTTCGCGAAGAGCAAATTTTCGCGTTGACCGGTCTACCCAAATTTTTTAACAAAGTCCGCACCAGAAACCAACAATCTTTCCTCACACGGAAATGGGCATAACTCTATCATACGACATCAGAATTCGACGATTTTTGTTGCTATGACTCTGTAATTATGATACGGATATAATAGTTTGATCCAATCACAAATCAAAGGTTGTTTTCTTAATATAGTGCCTGTTATACCCAAATAAATGACGCTGAAACATCAAACAATAGCGCGGCACAACCCAAACACCTCCGAAACACACCCTAGGCTCCCGAGACCCCGTCTAATTACACAAACCAGTCCCAAAACACAATACAAACTTAGTCGAAGCCTCAAACCACGTCAAACAACATCAAAATCATGAATCGTGCCTCGAATCAAACTTATAAATTTCCAAATTCTATATCTTGTGTCGAAACATATCAAATCAATCTGAACGACTTCAAATTTTGCACACAATTCCCAAAATGATATCACAAACCTATTCCAGCTTCCAGAATCAAGATCTGACCCCGATATCAAAAAGTAGACTCCCGGTCAAACTTTTCAAAAACCTTCAAATTTCCCACCTTCGCCAAGTGACCCTGAAATGACCTAGGAACCTCCAAATCCACATCTGGACGTGCTCCTAAGACCAAAATCACCATACAGAGATATTACCTGGCTACGAACATCGATAATATTAAAATACATTCAACTCAAATTTATAAAATTCTTCCAAATGCCAACTTTCCACAATAAGCGCCGAAACGCTCCCTGGTCATCAAAAATCCGATCCGGACATACGCTCAAGTCCAAAATCATCATACGAACTTGTTGGAACTTTAAATATCCGATTCCGATACCGTTTACTCAACAGTCAAACCTTATTCAATTCTTCTAATTTAAAAACTTCCGAAATGAGAATTCTCATTCGAATCAACTCTGAACTTCCCGAAATTCAATTCCGACCACACTTGCAAGTCATAATACCTGAAGCGAAGCTACTCAAGGCCTCAGACCACTGAATAACACGCTAGAGCTTAAAACGGTCGGTCGGGTCGTTACATTCTCTCCCACTTAAACATATGTTCGTCCTCAAACGTGCTAAGAACTGCTCTGGAGTTGTCCGAAATCACTGTTTAACACAAACGTGCTAAAACTGCTTTGGAGTTGTCCGAAATCACTGTTTAACACCTCGTGCACCTACCCGTGCCACCAAAACCCAGTTGAGCACATTAGCTCGAGCCAAACTAAAGATCCTTCCTGCTACCTTAGCTAACAAGCTTTAGAACCAAATTCCAACATCCGAAATTCTCCACGATACCAGATTCTAACACTCGAACACCACATCAATCACCAGACACCGAACCCAACGTGACCATGCTCCTCCACCGAAATCTCACCATGTACCACATAACATATTAACCCAAAGCAATCTCCCCTGAGCACAACAACTGAAATTTACTGATACGAAGCCCGTAGTACACCTCATAACATACATAAGACTTGTTCCAACTCTCGCAATACTTTCATGACGGAAGAGAGGTGTAGAAACTCATAACCACCTGCCAAATCACAAATCATGGAGTCTCTCCTCTTGAAAAGAACCATCACTTCATTCTGAACTGAATAACGATCTTTGCTCTTTAATATACCTTATATAAATCTGATAGCACTGATTTCAGGTCCAAAAATCTCGTCTCACCCAGTACAAGCTGCACAAGAAATAAGCCACCTCAGACACTACCAAAAGTCTCATATGATGCCATAATGTGCCAACAAGCTACAAACTCGAATGTGATACATAAGGAAAACGAACTCTGGAAGGAACTACTCAACCCGTGTAACTAATTTAAACAACCGAAAAGATGTTATGCACCTTCCTTAGAGAATGAGAAACAAGGCACACAAGAATAGATATGGGGAACTGTACTCAACATCACACTATTGCAGCGTGCAACCCGATCCACACATGGCACTGTTGCGACGTGAAACCTGATCCACACACGATACTGTTGCGGCGTGCAACCCAATCCACACACGATACCGTTGCAGCGTGCAAACCGATCCAACCATGATATCTGTGGAGGTGTGCCACCCGATCCACACAACATACCCGTGATGGCGTGCCACCCGATCCAAACAACATACCCGTGACGGCGTGCCACCCGATCTAACATAGTAATAAATAGGGAAATACCCATCAAGACATAATGCCCATACCTACGAAATGCCCGAATATCGGCCACAAGCATGCCAAGCGCTTAATACAAATTCTTGGGAGTGGAATAGCGTCGTATGCTATGAAACCCGAGCACAACTAAGGTGCAATAAATGACCTGCATCTCGAGAGCCATCCTGCTCTCATAACACCACAAACATCATGAGATCTCAATACATGTGCGAATAATCAAACCGCCTCACAACCCATATGGTATAATGGAGATTACGCTGAATGGCTAAAGACAGAAATAACATCCAAGGCTCGAAGACTCCTCCGTAAGCAACACTATGATGAAATGAACACATCCGACCTGATATAAAGCACACATACACATTTAGATCCATCCGCAGGCCTCAAGCCGATTCTGATCGTCCGCACTAGGATAATAACCTTTCAAGGATCCACAATAATTCTTTTCTCATGACACCCAAGAACAACGGTCAAATCCGGAACAAACTCACGTGGTCCACAACCCAAAGAATAGAATGTTTCTCAGGTATAAACTCCCTTACATTAGCGATGGTACCATAATCCCCATAGTTGGTTTCAATCTTTAACAATCAAGTGACTAACATGTCACACTTACACAAATTTCTTTGTGGTGCACGCTCTCACGACCTTACGCTCAGGTAGCAAATTCCGCACATCCATACCACCAATCGTTCTAATTCTGTAAAGCAAATCAAAATCCGCAAGTCAATACACAAAGCTTATACCACAAAACACTCTTCTCAGGTGACATTAAAGAGAAATGCCATCTTACTCTTCAAATCTGAATTCACCCCTATTCATCCGAGATCGCGACCATCTATCAACACCGAACCGCAACCTTGACCTTCAACTTCCAGTCCCCATGTTGTTCACTGCACCTATCATGCTGCTATGCGATAATACACACATTCACCATAACCCTTGAACTGCTCGTGGGGATAAAACACTTCATTGGATATAAACCTTTCACTTAACTCATTTCAGAAAACCATTGCAGCACACACCGAATTCCCATAACCGCCGAAAATACAAATATCAAGTCGTGATCTAAACCGCCATAACTCTTATGAAATCCATTTACACAACAAGGCAATTAGAATTAAATACTCCCCAAACCAATAAGATTAGGGTGGCTGTCAAGCCTCGCACGTACCGCCACAAATCACATGAACAACTTAACACGCTGAAGGAACTGATCGCCGCCACCATCATGTCGATTCAACCATTGCTAATCAATCCGACTTCTTCTAATTTACTATGGACTTGCCTTAGAAATAATAATAGATCCATTCAAAATATAAATAACTCAACCCGAATTCATCCTGAGTGAACCCATTTCACGAGACCACACTGTCTCAAAACCCACGAACCATCTCATACCCTCCTTGTGTGCAAATTCACATCTTCAACCGGTACACCCATTCTGATAATTCATCTATGAATCCGAAGTTATTTTCTCCCATTCCTCCAATGCTACACCGCATACCGATGATAACATAGAACACTCCAAGCCCCTTTCATAATTCACTGTAAAAACTCGATACTTAACTATGTCACGAACTCGAAATCCTTAGGCACCTCACTTTAATTTTTTTGAACCCACTAGGACCGTTGTTGAGAGTCACCCGCTCTGACTTGTTCCCGAATATAATCAAACTCCAAGGCCTTGATAGCACATGAACATCCTCTCAAGGAAGCAATCGACTAAATTCCTTTCCTTTCACATAACCCCCACAAGAAGCATAAACTCTGAGTTTTCCCAAAACCTGAACATGAATAGATAAGGCCAAATATAGCTCATTTGCTCGAATTACCACTGATGTTTTCTTTCCTTAGTTATGATACCCCACCAATATACTGATGACCAGAAATCGCACAAGTAGACAACCACGTGATCCAACCATAGATGGTGGGGCTCCCCCACTTAGCTTGAATCTACAATTTCATAACTCTGGATCCCACTCAATATTCCTCCATCCCAATTACCATGATCTCGCACAATCAACTTGCCAAGTTCCTCGAAATATTTCTATTAGACATTTCATGAACATTCTGAATCACTAGCCACATTCACATATTCAGCCTCTTACCGGATAGCCGGTAGAATTCTTTGTAGAAGCTTTATCAACACCACACAATAAATAACCCGCTCACAGGAGATAACCCACCAATGGAAATTCCATGCCAACATCTTCTAACGACGCTGCACTGGGTAATATTACTACAAAATCAGTAAACCCTCCTGAGCTCGTGCTCACTCACCAACTGAACAAGTATGTTTATTCTCCATTGAAATCAACTGAAAATTCCATCAATACATTCCAAACTCGAAGTCATGTTGCATCCAATTAAAATTCATGGTCCTAATCACTATCCGTCACGATTCCCAAATTGATCTAAACTTCCCTTAAGGCGTGTGCTATCCTACCACAAAACCCATATGCTACTCTGCCACTCTCCCACTTTGTCTAAACTCTCTCCTTTAAGCAACTACTCGAAGTTTTGCTTTTCATACTTGACCTACTAGTGATTCAACCACCGCAAGACTCTTTCCACCATGTCCTTCCTCATCCTTCACTGTCCAAATACTGCCTCCAAGCAAAATCAATCTCTATGGCACCTGATCTTACCAATTGCTACCAACTCTAAGCCTCCTCGAAGATCATCTTTCCCCAGCCATCAACATTAGAAACACCAATTATATCCCAAAACCGCTACACACCGCTATCTCTGGCATCCGCTTCTCAGGCCCCATTTCGCAGCACCCTGCCCCATAGGCAAATCAAAGAGGCCATAACACCGGGGAACCTTAATATGTTCAAACAAGGACAACGACACCACATCACAAATGAAAATTCCACCATGCTCGAAAATTCCAAGTCTCGTTATTCCATTATCCCAAACCTGAACATCCATAGTCCGATTACCTTTCCTCCGCTGGAAATAGAATGCCAAACCTCTGAATCATACACTGAGGAAAACCTCCTTTTGAGTCATTCACTGCCCCGCTGCCCTGCCACATAGACAAGCACCCTACCATTACACCAACACTGTGCGATAGCAACACACGAATCATCTTAACATTCAATGCCCAACTTCAAAACCATACGAAATACTAATACTGAGCTGAAACAACAGAACACCCTTTCGCAAGGCGACGACATTAGCCCAATCGAATATGTATGGAGAAACATCCTGCACCACTATTGTAGTACCATTACAATAATTCTCAATTGATAACAAGCGCTTCATGTTGCATAAGATTGAGTAGGAAGGAAATCAAAGCATAAGCCTCAAAGGAATCAAATAGCACGATGAGGAATAAAAAAGGGAAGTGATCCTAACAGTCCTGTAGCCTCTCGAAGATAAGAACAAACGTCTCTGTACCGATCCGCAAGACTCTACTAGACTTGCTAATGACTCGTGAGACTCAGGTGAACCTAATACTCTGATACCATCTGTCACGATCCAAAATCCACTATAGGTCCTGATGGCGCCTAACGTCGCCGTCAGGCAAGCCAACATTGATATATCCATTTATTTGCTTATTTTATTACTTCCGAAATCATAATCTTCATTAATATAATGGAATAAAATAGAACTTTTAGGAAAAAATGATAGTAAATATGTAACTACAATAACGAACAACCTATAAGAACCCCCAAAACCAGGTGTCACAAGTGCATGAGCATCAACTAGGAAACATAATAAAATACAACATTTGTATGGAATACAAATTCGGTAGGAGAACATAAATAACTCTGAAGGAGACTCTACGGGCTGCAGATCGTAAGATGAAATGCAGCTCATGGTAAGTCCCCGCAATATTCACACCTCTACGCCCAAAAGACCACCAAGTATATAGGTACCTGCACAAAAATGTGCAGCAAGTGTAGATATGAGTACGTAAATCAACGCGTACCCAATAAATATCTAGCCTAACCCCAGAGAAGTAGTGACGAGGGGTCGACATCGACGCTTACTAGAGGTCCAATACGTAATTTTTATAACTTTAAAGTACATAGTAATAGGGGAGAAATCTAACGTTTCATAATGTTCCAATTATTCCTTTTAAGCATAAATTTATGGATCATGTATCCTCCCTTAATATCTAAGAATAAATGCCAATTGACAATATTAGTCAGATAAGAAATACTACAAAATACTGGGCGTTAGTGAAAAGTTTATCTCGTGAATATTCGGACTACTAACGGTATAACGCACGATTCTGCCGAGGTCGTTAGGCCCGATCCAGAGTGGTATGTACACTGCCGAGGGTCGAACGGCACAAACCAGAGATGCACCTCTATATATTGCTGAGGCATTCAACCTGCTCCACAATAAAGGAAGGAATTTATCCCATTCCGATAGATATTGCCGAGGCATTTGGCCCGCTCCACAAGAAAGGAAGGAGTTTCTGAATCACAAGATACGAGCTTACAATAAAGTACATGAGCACAATAATAAGTACATCTCTTTACATTTATCGAATACCTTAGCAACAACTCAGGATATTAAAGCTTGACCTGATACTTTTATTTCTAAATCAATTTCAGTTATAACTTTAATTAAATAAACCAGCAGAACAAATTTAAATAATTCAATTATTACAGGATAAGGTCCTAAGTCTACCTGGACATAGACATGATTTAGCTACGTATGGACCATCGTCACCTCGTACTTGTGTAGTGCCTACAACTAGTTACACATAATAAGAAAATATCACCTAGAGGGTAATTTCCCCCTCACAGGGTTAGGCAAGAGACTTACCTCGCTCCGAAGCTCCATAACCGACTCCAAAGCTTTTCCAAACACTCAAATCGATGACCGTCGCTCCAAAACTAGTCAATCAATCTACAAATCCATAAATATATACTCTAATACTCATTATAATTCAACTTATAACAATTCTCAAACTCCGCTCGAAAAGTCAATAAAGTCGACCCTCGGATCCACGTGCCTGAATTCCAAAAAAATTTGAAAATATCATATGATCTATATCCAAAAAAATCATTCAATTTCATCCATGAATCGACCCTCAAATCAAGAATTTACCATTTCTCAACTTTGGGGCTCAAAATCCCAATTTCTACAATTCAAACACGGATAAAGATAATAATAAATGGAAATAATCATGGAGAAATATCAAAATAAAGCTCAGATATTTACCCTCTTGTTGATACAAGAACAACTCCGCAAAAATCACCTCAAACAGAACTCTAGAATTCAAGTTATGCCTAAAATATTAGATTCTCGGTTTAAAACATTGTCCAGATGATTTTTCTTCATCGCCTTGTGGGGGACCATCACGTTCGCGAAGAGAAAATTTGTGCGTTTTACGATCAATCCAAATCTCCTTCTTCGCGTTCGCGGGACCTCCTTCGCGTTCGCGAAGAACAAAGTCCGCACCAGAAACCAACAATCTTTCCCCACACGGAAATGGGCATAACTCTCTCATACGAAATCAGAATTCAACGATTCTTGTTGATATGGATCCATAATTACGATACAGATCTAATGGTTTGATAAAATCACAAATCAAAGGTCATTTTCTCAATATATTACCCTTTATGCCCAAAGAAACGACACAGAAATATCAAATAAGAGCGCGACACAACCCAAACACCTCTGAAACACACTCGAGGCCCTCGAGACCCCGTCCAATAACACAAACCAGTCCCAAAACACAATGCAAACTTATTCGAAGCCCCAAACCACGTCAAACAACATCAAAATCATGAATTGCGCCTCGAATCAAACTTATAAATTTCCAAGTTATATATCTTGTGTCGAAATATATCAAATCAATCTGGAACGACTTCAAATTTTGCACAGAAGTCCCAAATGACATCACATACCTATTCCAACTTCCGGAATCGTGATCTAACTCTGATATCAAAAAATTCACTCCGGTCAAACTTTTTAAAAACCTTCAAATTTCCAACTTTCGCCAAATGACCCCGAAATGACCTACGAACCTACAAATCTACAGACCGAGGAGAACACTCGCAGGCGTGCAGGCATTTTGAGAGAGCGCAAAACTTTAGCTTGAGTAAGTGCCAGCCAGGCAAAAGGGTTATCCTGAAGTGGTGTTTTAGCCAAAGGGGAACGTGCAACGGTTGGATTCTGCACGCTATTAGAATAGCTATGGAAATCCGAACACCTATCCCAACACGGAGAGCTTATCCACTACATCTACATAAGGAATAGTCTAGTCCAATATTTCTTGTCCTTAAAAAATCATATATGCACCGCTGCTTATCTTTTCTAAATCCAGCTTCAACCGAGCATACGTTTGTTGCGGGAACAGGAAGAACGGAAATTTACTTTTATGTTGAAGTCTTTCCCGTTGAAAGGCTGGGGGCGCCTTGCACGTCTTGGAAAAATCATGCTTTGTATCTGAAGTTATTGGCACATGGCCGTCAGTGTGGAAAGGACCTAGAGCGATAATGAATCGAACCAGATCGAAAAATTCAGCTGTCGACAGACTCTGGACGCGCTCTTAAGACCAGAACCACCATACGGACATCGATAATATTAAAATACACTTCAACCCAAATTTATGAAATTTTTTCAAATTCCAACTTTCCACAATAAGCGCTGAAACACTCCAAGGTCATCAAAAATTTGATCCGTACATACCGCCAAGTCCAAAATCATCATACGAACCTGTTGGAACTTTCAAAACCTGATTCCGAGGTCGTTTACTCAAAAATCAAACCTTAGTAAATTCTTTCAACTTAAAGCTTCCGAAATGAGAATTTTTCATCCGAATCAACTCCAAACTTCCCGAAATTCAATTCCGGCTACATGTGCAAGTCATAATACCTGAAGTGAAGCTACTCAAGGCCCCAGACATCTGAATGACGCGCTAGAGCTTAAAACGACCGGTCGGGTCGTTACATAAATAATTATAATTTCATAAAAAATTTCTTTTTAAAATGAAGGGATAGATACTACATAATTAACACCTCACCTTGGCAAGGCGTTTCAAGTATTAAAATTTCCGAGAGACATGTTTCCTATACTTGTAAAAAGTATAATTTTTATGCACCTCGTCTACTTGTAAAATATCCTTTCCTACTTCTTATATTTAACTCTAACATGTTTTTCTTATTTTTCCTTTTCTTTTTCTTTTATTTCTCTTCCTATCTCCTGCCATATATCTTTTGTTTATTTTCCCTTTACATTTTAATTATTTCCCTTTCTTTCTTTTGATTTTTCCCCTGTTGCAATTCAATCGAAATAAAAGGTACATAAAGTGTTTGCTAACACTTTAAAAAGTTAAAACCTTTTCATTCAACATTGATTAGATATGTGAACAAAATAATAGTATGTACAAATATATACATCACAAATTAAAGAGATATATTGCGTTCAAATTTATGGTGAAATAGTTTTGGGCAACAATGAGGCCTAGCGTGACATTTCACCATTTCAATTTTCAAGTCAACCCTTTGTTCGGCTCACTTTTTGTAGAACATACTAAAATATACTAATTTTTTCAGTTTAACTCCCATAAATTTTAATACACGTGCTATAAAGGAAAATCAGGAAGTAACACATGTACCTGTCAATTAAGGGTGCCACAAATAGGAATTATATAGGAAAATATTTTTAGCGAAGACGATACAAAAGCTAAAACATGTTGGAGACTATCTGTATGAACATAATTTTTATATCCTTTTTTGCAAATGAAAAACTTGAACTCAAGTTCCTTACTAAGTTTACACTCGAAGACCAAAAATGAAGATTTTCTTCTAAATCAGCTGACGTTCTTTGCATTAGGTCTTTTTGACTGGTGCCTTTGGTCCTTCACAATTCAAGAAATAATTTCTTATGTGTGTCACCCATCTGTTAGAGGAATGAACTTGAGAGATTATATTAAAACTTAACTAATCAACAAAGAAAAAAAAAAAAGATACTTGATTGATGAAATTATGAATGCAACCCCATATCAATAACATCCTGAAAACTTTTCATGCGAATAGTAAAGTGAAGGAAACACCATATCCAATTTGAGCCAAATCAACTTTTACATGTCCTACTATATATTCCTAGTATTTTGTGCATTGAGATCATGGCGTGAGAAAAGGACATCCTTCATAAATATGGAATCAAAACACTAAAGTAAGAACAGAAAAGATGTTAATAAAGCCCATTTTTAATTAACATCGAAGTAAGTGCTTTTTTTACCTTCAAATTATTAAAGATACCAAAAAATAAAAAATCATGTCCCTAATGGATGTAGGACAAATATTATATGATAATCTTACCTCTTGAACTTCGTCTCTCATGATCTTTTTGTTGGAAAAATTAATTATGGAGAATAAAAATTAGCTTGAGGCGTGTCAAAGACACTGTCCTTAAGGATATTTCGCCCACACAGTGATATATAAAATTAGGCGTATCCCCCATAATTCAACAAGTTCTTCCAGTTATTAAACTGGGAGAAAAACTAGCAGAAAGTTCTAAAAAGAAAGAAACCCAGCATATAGGAGGAAAGATGATTCAAAAAGTTGTATTAGAAAGTTGTGTTTTTAGCTCTTCAAAGACCACGTTTATATAGGTGTTGCTCCAACGACTAAATAACGGCTAGTTTGACTCTATTAAATGTAAAATAATTTACTAAATAATAAGCAAATAAAAATATAATATTTCATAGAAGAAAAGTTTTTCCAAATCAAACTATTGGACATTCCCGTTTGAGATACCATTAAGTTTTCCAACAATTCCCTACATATCTCAAAAGGGATAAAAATAAATAGTAAATAAAGAAAAAAAGAGAGATAATTTGCTGGATTTCGGGTATAATGAAATTCATCTGGTGTCTTAAAGACTATGGACCAGATATAGATAAAATAAGATTTAACTTAAAAAATAATTGGTGAAGTTGATAACTTCTATGAACCAAAAATTATTGTCGTAAGCTAGAGATCTTATTCATCATATTACACCCCCACAATTTTTGTTGTTATCGCGGTTTTGCGCTAATAGGCCATGCGCGCACCTAGTTTTCAAGAGTGCTCTAGAAATATTTTGCCATAAACTTCATAGGAACGGCCCCACTCCACACTCATATAGGTCCATCCATCAAGTGTATTTTGCGGTGCAACACACCACCTATAAAAGGTTTGGATTATTGGATTAAGAGTTTAATTACTCAGCCTCACATTCTTTACAGTCTTGCACTATACACACACCATAGGAAGAGACATAATTTGATAGTGCATATTTGATCAACTAATCACTTATTATTACCCATATGAACCTACTTCATGGGATCTCCAATCACATAGGTTGGATTACCATAATTGTTGATACATATCAAATTGGAAAAAGTCTCAACCTCTCGATGTTTCACTTATAAGTTGAAAGATCAGCCAAATCCTCTTTTGACTACACATATTATATTTAAAAATTCTCATCTCTAAGCGATTGTTTTATGCCATTTATCTTAAGAAAATGTATTTACTCTTCCCATTGAAATATTTATTTTCTTACAATGGTTATTGCACAATCACAATTCACCGACACAATTGTTGTCGGCTTAATCCCTAGTGGAATATTTACCAAGAGGTATCTTAATCAACCTCATTGCCAAACAATTTTAATATCATAACACCCCATCAAAATGTGATCACACAATCACTAGTGATCTTTTTATCATTTGAATCAAAGATTCAATATCATCGTTGCATCCTTCCAATACAATGAAAAATTCACATACAAAATACTAACTCATAGTATTTCTCAAGTAAGGCATAAAATCATCTCAAATGAAATAAAACTTGACTTCTGTACAAGTGCCTTTTCAAAAATCTTTCAACACATAAGAATTTATTTCTTTTTGTATCTTCCATAGTCAAATACTAAAGTAAAATTTTCTAAATATAGAAGAAACTTTAACTTCTACAGAAATATCTCAAATCAATAGGAAACAGATCATAATTCAACGATTTCTTCATCACCCAAATGACTAAGATATCCGAAATGAAGTAACTTTTCAGAGCCAAAAATACAACATATTTTTTTTATCTACTAATATAATTTTTTTTTGCCACAACAAATCTCAATTTTGTAAGGTGACATTACAATAAATTTTAATAAATACTTTTCTTTATTATTCTCCTTATGATCATGCTATATAACCGCGACAATACATTCTCGACCCTCACACTTTCAAAAATTTCAGATTAAGGAGATAATTTTTTCACAAACTCATAAAAAGTTCTATTTGTATTAGTGAAAAATCGCTTCAACAAATGTACACCAAATGCACATGACATCATAAAGCGAACCCAAATTCACACCAAATGCACATACCACTGTGCACACAAAAATATGACAAGAGAAAAAGGTTACTGTCTTTAAAATCTATTAGAATCCTTTAAACATTGGTGAGAAACATATAAATTAGGGAACGATAATACCTTTAAGTTCACCACTAGAATGCTCATTGACTTGATTAACATTTTGCAGTCCACAAAAATACTTCGAATACAAAGTGATATTCTCCTTGAGGCCATTATGCAAACATGAAGTACATGTCCAATTTTCAGAATTAGAACTACAACTTGTACATTATCAAATTTGATTCTCCATAATAAAAGCATACAGAAATATACTTAAGATTGTTGAAAAAATTGGTTATGGAGAATAAGAATTAGCTTGAGGCATGTCAAGGACACTGTCCTTAAGGATATTTCGCCCACACAGTAATATATAAAATTAGGCGTATTCCCCATAATTCAACAAGCTCTTCCAGTTATTAAACTGGAAACAGAACTAGCAGAAAATTTAATTAAGAAACAAACCCAGCTTATAGGAGGAAAAGATGATTTAAAAAGTTATATTAGAAAGTTATGTTTTTAGCTCTTCAAAGATCATGTTTATACAAGTATTTCTCCAACGGCTAGTTTGATTCTATTAAATGTAAAATAATTTACTAAATAATAAATAAATAGAAATATAATACTTCATAGAAGAAAAGTTTTTCCAAATCAAAATATTGGACATTCCCTTTTGAGACATTATTAATTTTTCCAACATTTTCCATCTCCATTATCAAGAACCGGGAAAAGATCAAAGTTAAAATAAAAAATATAGAAAACCAAAAGAAGAATTTTAGGTTTGGTGAGTGGGAGGAAGAAGAGGAGCGGAAGGCGTTATAAACGAGAGTACAAATAATGAAAAAATTTACATGAGAAGGAGTAGAGGATAGCAACAAACCGTAATGAATGAAATTTTAAAAGAGACGTATCAAAATTTTTTGGAGTGACGGTTTGATTCTTTTGTTAATATGAGACACATTTGATCAGTTTCAAAATCGAAGAAATATTAAAAGACGAGTTTGTTGATTTGTTTTAAGAGTGCATTATTTTTTCTTCATTTAGAAAAGCAAAGTTCTAAGAAAATAGATAGATAGAAATCCTGACATATTTGAGTGCCACATCAAATATATATTGATATATATATATATATATATATATATATATATATATATATATATATATATATATATATATATATATATATATATATATATATATATATATATATATATATATATATATATATATATATATATATATATATTAGTAATCTGTACTGCTGTAAAATAAAATAATAAATTTTCTGAAAATACAGAAATAATGAGAAATCTCACTAGCGTGGGCTCTAGCACGGGCTTAGCGCGGCCATGCTAGTGGGATTTAGCCAGCAAACCAGTAAGAAACCTGACTAGCGCGACCACTAGCGCGTGCTGAGCGCGGGCGCGCTAGTCCAGGCTCAGCTTCTCTTCTAGAAAAAATTAATAATACAAAATCGAGCCCATTGAATATGCAGTGTGTCCTTAAGGAAATTATTCCCCTCAAGTACCCGAGGTTTTGGAATATATTCTTCCAGGATAAAACGATTTAACTCACCAGTGTATCGGTACCAAAAACTCCGGTGACCGGCGAACCACTTGATGGTCGCNGCCCACACAGTGATATATAAAATTAGGCGTATCCCCCATAATTCAACAAGTTCTTCCAGTTATTAAACTGGGAGAAAAACTAGCAGAAAGTTCTAAAAAGAAAGAAACCCAGCATATAGGAGGAAAGATGATTCAAAAAGTTGTATTAGAAAGTTGTGTTTTTAGCTCTTCAAAGACCACGTTTATATAGGTGTTGCTCCAACGACTAAATAACGGCTAGTTTGACTCTATTAAATGTAAAATAATTTACTAAATAATAAGCAAATAAAAATATAATATTTCATAGAAGAAAAGTTTTTCCAAATCAAACTATTGGACATTCCCGTTTGAGATACCATTAAGTTTTCCAACAATTCCCTACATATCTCAAAAGGGATAAAAATAAATAGTAAATAAAGAAAAAAAGAGAGATAATTTGCTGGATTTCGGGTATAATGAAATTCATCTGGTGTCTTAAAGACTATGGACCAGATATAGATAAAATAAGATTTAACTTAAAAAATAATTGGTGAAGTTGATAACTTCTATGAACCAAAAATTATTGTCGTAAGCTAGAGATCTTATTCATCATATTACACCCCCACAATTTTTGTTGTTATCGCGGTTTTGCGCTAATAGGCCATGCGCGCACCTAGTTTTCAAGAGTGCTCTAGAAATATTTTGCCATAAACTTCATAGGAACGGCCCCACTCCACACTCATATAGGTCCATCCATCAAGTGTATTTTGCGGTGCAACACACCACCTATAAAAGGTTTGGATTATTGGATTAAGAGTTTAATTACTCAGCCTCACATTCTTTACAGTCTTGCACTATACACACACCATAGGAAGAGACATAATTTGATAGTGCATATTTGATCAACTAATCACTTATTATTACCCATATGAACCTACTTCATGGGATCTCCAATCACATAGGTTGGATTACCATAATTGTTGATACATATCAAATTGGAAAAAGTCTCAACCTCTCGATGTTTCACTTATAAGTTGAAAGATCAGCCAAATCCTCTTTTGACTACACATATTATATTTAAAAATTCTCATCTCTAAGCGATTGTTTTATGCCATTTATCTTAAGAAAATGTATTTACTCTTCCCATTGAAATATTTATTTTCTTACAATGGTTATTGCACAATCACAATTCACCGACACAATTGTTGTCGGCTTAATCCCTAGTGGAATATTTACCAAGAGGTATCTTAATCAACCTCATTGCCAAACAATTTTAATATCATAACACCCCATCAAAATGTGATCACACAATCACTAGTGATCTTTTTATCATTTGAATCAAAGATTCAATATCATCGTTGCATCCTTCCAATACAATGAAAAATTCACATACAAAATACTAACTCATAGTATTTCTCAAGTAAGGCATAAAATCATCTCAAATGAAATAAAACTTGACTTCTGTACAAGTGCCTTTTCAAAAATCTTTCAACACATAAGAATTTATTTCTTTTTGTATCTTCCATAGTCAAATACTAAAGTAAAATTTTCTAAATATAGAAGAAACTTTAACTTCTACAGAAATATCTCAAATCAATAGGAAACAGATCATAATTCAACGATTTCTTCATCACCCAAATGACTAAGATATCCGAAATGAAGTAACTTTTCAGAGCCAAAAATACAACATATTTTTTTTATCTACTAATATAATTTTTTTTTGCCACAACAAATCTCAATTTTGTAAGGTGACATTACAATAAATTTTAATAAATACTTTTCTTTATTATTCTCCTTATGATCATGCTATATAACCGCGACAATACATTCTCGACCCTCACACTTTCAAAAATTTCAGATTAAGGAGATAATTTTTTCACAAACTCATAAAAAGTTCTATTTGTATTAGTGAAAAATCGCTTCAACAAATGTACACCAAATGCACATGACATCATAAAGCGAACCCAAATTCACACCAAATGCACATACCACTGTGCACACAAAAATATGACAAGAGAAAAAGGTTACTGTCTTTAAAATCTATTAGAATCCTTTAAACATTGGTGAGAAACATATAAATTAGGGAACGATAATACCTTTAAGTTCACCACTAGAATGCTCATTGACTTGATTAACATTTTGCAGTCCACAAAAATACTTCGAATACAAAGTGATATTCTCCTTGAGGCCATTATGCAAACATGAAGTACATGTCCAATTTTCAGAATTAGAACTACAACTTGTACATTATCAAATTTGATTCTCCATAATAAAAGCATACAGAAATATACTTAAGATTGTTGAAAAAATTGGTTATGGAGAATAAGAATTAGCTTGAGGCATGTCAAGGACACTGTCCTTAAGGATATTTCGCCCACACAGTAATATATAAAATTAGGCGTATTCCCCATAATTCAACAAGCTCTTCCAGTTATTAAACTGGAAACAGAACTAGCAGAAAATTTAATTAAGAAACAAACCCAGCTTATAGGAGGAAAAGATGATTTAAAAAGTTATATTAGAAAGTTATGTTTTTAGCTCTTCAAAGATCATGTTTATACAAGTATTTCTCCAACGGCTAGTTTGATTCTATTAAATGTAAAATAATTTACTAAATAATAAATAAATAGAAATATAATACTTCATAGAAGAAAAGTTTTTCCAAATCAAAATATTGGACATTCCCTTTTGAGACATTATTAATTTTTCCAACATTTTCCATCTCCATTATCAAGAACCGGGAAAAGATCAAAGTTAAAATAAAAAATATAGAAAACCAAAAGAAGAATTTTAGGTTTGGTGAGTGGGAGGAAGAAGAGGAGCGGAAGGCGTTATAAACGAGAGTACAAATAATGAAAAAATTTACATGAGAAGGAGTAGAGGATAGCAACAAACCGTAATGAATGAAATTTTAAAAGAGACGTATCAAAATTTTTTGGAGTGACGGTTTGATTCTTTTGTTAATATGAGACACATTTGATCAGTTTCAAAATCGAAGAAATATTAAAAGACGAGTTTGTTGATTTGTTTTAAGAGTGCATTATTTTTTCTTCATTTAGAAAAGCAAAGTTCTAAGAAAATAGATAGATAGAAATCCNCTCTAGCACGGGCTTAGCGCGGCCATGCTAGTGGGATTTAGCCAGCAAACCAGTAAGAAACCTGACTAGCGCGACCACTAGCGCGTGCTGAGCGCGGGCGCGCTAGTCCAGGCTCAGCTTCTCTTCTAGAAAAAATTAATAATACAAAATCGAGCCCATTGAATATGCAGTGTGTCCTTAAGGAAATTATTCCCCTCAAGTACCCGAGGTTTTGGAATATATTCTTCCAGGATAAAACGATTTAACTCACCAGTGTATCGGTACCAAAAACTCCGGTGACCGGCGAACCACTTGATGGTCGCAAAACACACTGGAATATTTTTGTGCAGAAGAAGAAGAAGAAGATCAGAAAATTTAGTAAGTAAAGATTCTAGGATTCAAGGCATATTTATAGCCAACTTCGTACTGTTTCTGAAAAGGTTTTGCAGCCTTTTAGAATTCTGAAAAGGTTTTGCAACCTTTCAGAACAGCCATAGCTGTTGGAACAGGTGTGAAGATTGCGAAAAAATTAAAAACGGATTTAAAATCATCCGGGAAAGAAAAACGGACCGAACCTTTGTCTAAAAAGATTAATCAATCAATCTTTGACCAAATCCGAAATTGAAGCCGAAGCCGAGCCGAGCGAGCGAGCGACGACGACGACGACGACGACGACGCGAGGCTTGCCTTCTTCTCTACTCTTTAAGAGCTAGAAGAAGATCTTCTCTATATATACATATAGATTTTCTTTCCTTCTTCCAATGAGGGACAAAGTGCACTAATTCAAATTTTCACTTCCCTCCATTTCTTTTTCCATAATTTTCCATTCACTCTCTTTAAGCTATACCAAGCTTAAAATTAAGTTACACTAATCTTAAAGACCAACAATTCCCCACATGAAAGGGGAATGGCTAAAAAATAAAGGAATGCACGGACGTGTGTGTGTTTTACATGCAAGAATTAATTGCATCTGGATAAGTAGGTTTCCTTTTGAACTTTCCGTAGTGAACTTATATCGGATATACTCGGTCAATCGGTAGATTTGATATCTTTGAACCGTCGAGCTTTGTTGTATACCTAGACAACATAAGTCACACAATCAATCCTTAACCATCTATGGTTCTCACGGTTGTGTTTGTTTCAGCCATGAACACCGCCTGGTTTCATGAGTTCTTAGAGAATGGGCCTTTACTTTCATTCCCCTTGAAGCGGCTTAGACTTCACACTCACATAAGTGATTTCTAAACGTGTAATCCTAAAGACACACTATCTGGTCATATCCTTCCAGACTTAGAAAATCATTAAAAAGCTTTAAGCTTTATTGACTCATCAAAAAGCCTTAATGCTTTACCTTGATTTCTGAACATTGTCTTCATCACGAGAATGGGTTGAGTTATTTGACAATGTTGAACCGTCATTCATAACTTTGTTTGATCTCTTTGAACCTAGCTCTTGGGATCTCCAGTCTGCTAGGTAGAGTTACCGCCATGATGACTTGTCCTAGGCCTTAACCCCATTCCCTTTGATGATCTTTCAACTGTCTCTCTAGATAGGCCTTTTGTAAGTGGATTCGACACGTTATCTCTTGACTTTACGTAGTCAATTGTGATAACACCAATATAGAGTAGTTGTCTAACGGTATTATGTCTCCGTCGTATATGACGANCCTATTGCCGCTTGACTATCACAATGTATACAAATAGGTGCCAAAGGTTTGGGCCAAAATGGAATATCTTCCAAGAAATTCCAGAGCCATTCAGCTTCTTCACCGGCCTTATCTAAAGTTATGAATTCAGATTCCATTGTAAAATGGGCGATGCACGTTTGTTTGGATGATTTCCAAGACACTGCTCCACCCTCAGTTGTGAAAACATATCCACTCGTGGATTTAACTTCAGATGATCCAGTGATCCAACTTGCATCACTATGTCCCTCGATCACGGAGGGATATTTGTTATAATGCAAAGCATAATTTTGGGTATGTTTCAGATACCCCAAAACTCGTTTCATTGCCATCCAATGTATTTGATTGGGATTACTTGTAAATCGACTCAGTTTGCTAATAGCACATGCTATATCTGGTCGCGTACAATTCATTATATACATCAAACTTCCCAATACTCTTGCATAGTCCAGTTGTGAGTCACTTTCACCTTCATTCTTTTGAAGTGCATAACTCACCTCAATTGGAGTCTTGGCAATTTTGAAATCCAAATACTTGAATTTGTCAAGTACCTTTTCAATGTAGTGAGACTGAAATAATGTTAGACCTTGTGGAGTCTTGTGAATTCTGATTCCTAATATCACATCAGCAACTCCTAAGTCTTTCATATCGGATTTGCTAGCCAACATGCGTTTTGTAGCATTTATATCTGACATGATTTTGCTCATTATCAACATGTCATCAACATATAAACAAACAATGACTTTATGACCCGGAGTGTTTTTAATGCAAACACATTTGTCGCACTCGTTGATTTTAAACCCACTTGTCAACATTATTCGATCAAATTTGGCATGCCATTGTTTGGGTGCTTGTTTAAGTCCATAAATCAACTTAACAATNCACTATTGACTGCCTCTTTCCAAAACGCCGAATCAGAAGACGACATAGCTGCTTTAAAAGTTTGAGGTTCATTTTCAAGCAAGAATGTCACAAAATCGGGTCCAAAGGAAGTAGATGTTTTTTGACGTTTGTTACGCCTTGGATCTTCTACACTTGGAGTATTTTCCTTTGGTTCTTCCTGAGGTCGTTTAGGTATTTCACTTAACGACTCACATTCAGTTTTATAAGGATAAATGCTTTCAAAGAATTCAATATTATCTGATTCCATTACGTATTAACATGAATCTCGGGATTATCATATTTATGGACCAAAAACCGACATGCTTTACTGTTTGTAGAATATCCAATGAAAACGCAATCTACTATTTTTGGTCCGATTTTAACCTTTTTAGGTGAAGGAACTTGTACCTTTGCTAGACACCCCCACACTTTGAAATATTTCAATTTAGGTTTTCTTCCTTTACATTTTTCATATGGAACAAATTGCGTTTTGCTGTGGGGGTACTCTGTTGAGTATTCGGTTAGCTGTAAGGATAGCTTCCCCCCACAAACTCTACGGTAATCTGAAACTTATTAGTAAAGAGTTTATCATTTCCTTTAATGTCCGATTTTTTATTTTCGCAATTCCGTTGGATTGTGGTGTGTAAGGTGCAGTAGTTTGATGGATAATTCCATATTCCGAACATATTTCTGCAAATGGAGATTCATATTCTCCACTTCTATAACTTCTAATCATTTTGATCTTTTTATTCAATTGATTCTCTACTTCATTCTTGTATTGCTTGAATTCTTCAATTGGTTCATCCTTACTATTAAGCAAATAAACATAACAATATCGAGTGCAGTCGTCAATAAAAGTAATAAAATACTTTTTCCCACCTCGAGATGGTGTCGACTTCATATCGCAAATGTCAGTATGAATTAAGTCTAAAGGATTTGAATTCCTTTCAACAGACTTATAAGGATGTTTTACAAACTTAGATTCAACACATATTTGACATTTCGATTTATTACACTCGAATTTAGGCAATACTTCTAAATTAATTAACTTCCGCAAGGTTTTATAATTGACATGTCCTAAACGAATATGCCATAAATCATTTGAATCCAACAAATAAGAAGAAGCTGAAATTTTATTCATACTATCAACAACCATTACATTGAGTTTGAAAAGGCCCTCCGTGAGGTAGCCTTTTCCAACATACATTTTATTCTTGCTCACAACAACTTTATCAGAGACAAATACACATTTGAATTCATTCTTCACAAGTAAATAAGTAAAAACTAAACTCTTCCTAATAGTAGGAACATGAAGAACGTTGTTGACCGTTAACACCTTGCCGGAAGTCATCTTTAAGGATATCTTCCCATAACCTTCAATCTTGGTTGTTGAATTATTTCCCATGGAAATTTCTTCTTTGGGACCAGTAGTAAAGTAAGTCGCAAATGCTTCTTTGACAACACAAACATGTCGAGTGGCTCCGGAGTCAATCCACCACTCTTTCGGATTTCCAACATTGCACAAAGATCATCAATGTCATCATTCTTATCCATTATGTTGGCCTGTCCCTTCTTCTTATCCTTTTTGGGGAGACGACAAATCAGGGGCTTTATGGCCAACTCTTCCACAATTGTGGCAGTTGCCCTTGAATTTCTTTTTCTTTTGCTCCTTAGTCTGTCCAGAAGATCTCTTCCTCTTCTTAATTTTTGGAGCAGTCTCCTCAACGATATTAGCTCCCATGATCGTTGAATTTCCACGAGACTTCTTCTCGGCTGTTTTGTTTTCTTCCTCAATCTTGAGACGAATCACAAGATCTTCCAACTTCATTTCTTTGCGCTTGTGCTTAAGATAGTTCTTGAAATCTCTCCATGAAGGAGGCGACTCTTCAGTCATTGCAGCCACTAGAAATGCTTCATTCACGACCATACCTTCAGAAATAAGGTCGTGAAATAAGTTGAAGCTCCTGAACTTGAGTTCCCACAGTTTTGCTGTCTATCATTTTATAGTCTAGAAACTTGGCAACCACAAATTTCTTCAAGCATGCATCTTCCGTCTTGTACTTCTTCTCAAGTGCGTCCAATAATTCTTTCAAAGTATTCATCGCACTGTACACATTGTACAAGTCACCTCTAAAGCGCTTAGGATGTAGCCTTTGCAAAGAAAATCTGCCTGCTTCCATGCTTCAACAATCATGAACTTCTCGTTGTCCGGCATGTCCGCAGCAGGCACTGGAGGTTCTTCACTAGTGAATTTTTGCATACCAAGTATGGTAAGCCAGAAGAACACCCTTTGCTTCCATCCTTTGAAGTTGGCTCTAGAAAATTTCTCCGGTTTTTCTGTTAGTGGAACAACAGTCCGGCTTGACGAGGCTATCGTCGTTGCCGCAATAGTCGCAGAAGAATTTTCGTTATCAATTGTCATTTCTTACTGTCAACAACAGAAGATTTCAATCAATGGCAAAACCAGAACAATAAACAATACTGTAATCAACAATAAACAGTATGTATAATAAATAAAAATTGAAGTTTTTATATACTATTTCACAAAAAACGATGAAGTTTTTATGTTCTTCAAATCGTTTTCTGAATTTCAAAACTCTGATGAAGTTTTTATATCTTCAAATCAGAACAATAAAATTCAAAAGGAGTAGAAAACACACAGGTTTTAATCTCCACAAACAGAATATAGAAAATAAAAAATGATAATTTCCTTAAGATTGTTAGTAATTTGTACTGCTGTAAAATAAAACAATAAATTTTCTGAAAATATAAAAATAGTGAGAAACCTCACTAGCGCGGGCTTAGCGCGGCCGCGCTAGTGGGATTTAGCCAGCAAACCAGCAAGAAACCTGACTAGCGCGACCACTAGCGCGTGCTGAGCGCGGGCGCGCTAGTCTAGGCGTCCTCAACTTCTCTTCTGAAAAAAAAAATACAAAACCCGAGCTCACTGAATACACAGTGTGTCCTTAAGAAAATTATTCCCCTCAAGTACCCGAGGTTTTGGAATATATCCTCCCAGGATAGAACGTTTAACTCACCAGCGTATCGGTACCAAAAACTCCGGTAATCGGCGAACCACTTGATGGTCGTAAAACACACTGGAATATTTTTGTGCAGAAGAAGAAGAAGAAGATCAGAAAATTTAGTAAGTAAAGATTCTGGGATTCAAGGCATATTTATAACCAATTTCGTACTGTTTCTCAAAAGGTTTTGCAACCTTTTAGAACAACCATAGTTGTTGGAACAGGTGTGAAGATTAGGGGAAAATTAAAAACGGGTTTAAAATAATGCGGGAAAGAAAAACGGACCGGACCTTTGTCTAAAAATATTAATCAATCAATTGTTGGTTGAAGCCGAAGCCAAGTGAGCGACGACGACGACAATGTGAGGCTTGTCTTCTTCTCAACTCTTTAAGAGCTAGAAGAAGAGTTTCTCTATATATACACATATATTTCTTTCCTTCTTCCAATGAGGGACAAAATGCACTAATTCAAAATTTCATTTCCCTCCATTTCTTTTTCCACCATTTTCCATTCACTCTTTTTAAGCTACACCAAACTTAAAATTAAGCTACACTAAGTTTAAAGACCAACAATATATATATATATATATCTCTATATATATATATATACACACACTTCATTGAATCACTTAATCATAATAGATGAATATAGCGTGTTGTGAACACCAGCGTAAAAAAATATTTAACAGTCCTATCAACTTGATGGACAAGATAGGAGTAACGTATTTGTAATATTATACAAATTTACAAATTACAGTAGTTAGATTTATTTTATCAATAATTATAAATGTTGACTAAATGTCTGTCTTGTATTTAATATTTTTTTCTATTGCTACTAGTAAACAAAAAATTCATATTAACATCTTAAATTCCTTACACAATTAAATTATGTATAATCAAGGCAGTACATATGAATTTGCTAAACAGGTACTCAGTGTTTTCAAAGCATAATCAGCTTTCAGGTGAAACTTAAAAAGAAATATACAAATTAAAACAAACTATGCACCACTCGTTGTTCTACTGGGTTAGCTTATTAGCCAATCAAGGACAATTTTTTGGTAATACTTTTGAATTATGATGGCCTTTGTCTTCAGAATATTACTTAAAAAATGGAGATATAGGGTGTGTTTTTCCAAAACTCTTTTTCAAACATATTTCATCCTATTCTCCATCCTCACTAACTCCCACCCCTCACCCCCACCCCTCACCCCCAAACCATCCCTACCCACTCCTACCCTCTCCCAACGCCCCACCTGCCCCTACCCACACCCTAACAGCGCCCACCACCTTTCCTAAATACTGTAAATAGAACTATTATTACCAGCTTATTTGATGGTTGTTACTTGTTGTATTGTATCTTATTGTTACGTTAAATACAATATTTTGATTGTTACTTATATTTTATTATATCGTATCGTATCGTTAAATTTATTATTACGGAATAATAAAAACTGTCACTTTATGGAACGACTGATTTGGTGTGGTCGCGTCGTTACCTTATTGTTTCCTTTCATCTTGACCTTCTTTACTATTCAATAATCCTATTTTATCCTTTACCTTACCTTTTTATATAATAATTCTACCTCATATGTTACTTCTTATTTGTAATGTTACAAGTTTATTCGTCATATTATTGGGGAATGACATCATGAAACGACGGCAAATAATACAATTTATCCAAACATTGTATACATCAAAACGATACAATACAATACAATAGGATACTATACGGTACATTATGAAATGATACATAACAACCATCCAAACAAACTGTAAGATTGTTTTCTTTTCATGTTGTAGATATAGTATTTTTTTTTCTTCACAGAATGAGTATATTATTTTCATGATGTAGTAAAAGTATTTTCTTTCATTTCAACAAACCGATACTTTTTTCATGATGTAAAAAAAGTATTTTCTTTCATTTCAACAAACTAAGTATTTTCTTTTCCTGAAATAAAAAAAATATTTGTTTTCAACAAAATGAGTACGTTCTTTTCATGATATAGAAAAAATAGTAAGTATTTTCTTTTATTTCAACAAAACGAGTACTTTCTTTTCATGATATAAGATAAAGTATTTCTTTCATTTCAACAAACTAAGTATTTTCTTTTCCCGAAATAAAAAAAGTGTTTTTTCCAAAAATAAGTACTTTCTTTCAAGATGTAGAAAAAATATTTCTTTCATTTCAACAAAAAGAGTACTTTCTTTTCATGATGTAGAAAAAATATATTTCTTTCATTTCAACAAACTATGTATTTTCTTCCTCAAATAGAAAAAGTATTTTTTCCCCAACAAAATGAGTACTTTCTTTTCATGATGTAGAAAAAGTATTTTCTTTCATGTAAAAAAAAAGAGTAATTTCTTTTCATGATGTAGAAAAAATATTTTCTCCATTTCAACAAACTGAGTATTTTCTTTTCATTATGTCGAAAAAGTATTTTCTTTCATTTAACAAAATGAATAATCTCTTTTTCATGTTGTAGAAATGATACTTTTTCATCAAAATAAAGTATTTTCTTTTTAGTCATCGAACTCAAATCTTAACGTTTTTCTTGTGTGAAAAAGTAAAGTAGCACAGTAATTCTTTGGGTTTGTGTGCATTTTGAAAAAATAATTAAATTCTTGAAGAAAATAAAGTCGGGGGGGGGGGGGGGGG
>ML383347.1:0-30127 GCA_005239525.1 Nicotiana knightiana | reverse complement strand
AGAGGAGGAGGGGGGGAATGAAAGGGAGGGGGGGGGGGGGGGGGGGGGGGGGGGGGGGGGGGGGGGGGGGGGGGGGGGGGGGGGGGGGGGGGGGGAGGAGTACAGGAAACATGGGTTGAGAAGATTAGCATAAAAAATTATTTTCCAAAAAATAATTTATACTCTCTAACTAATCATTAAAAAATATTTTTCGAAATTTTTTTTCAATCGCCAACCAAACAAGAAAAAATAAGTAATAAAACCACTCATTTTCCTTGAAAAATATTTTCAGGAAAAACAATTTCCTTCCTACCAGATACACCCATAGTTACGAATAAATTTTCAAGTCTCCAATTGCGATTTTTAGTATTGACAGGCATAGGAAGAGGAAATAAAATAAGAGGAACTAGCTATATGGGGGCTTTTGCATCTATACTCGCTTTTTGGGTCACGTTTTAACTTATACCTCCTTTGTAAAAAAATTGCAAGCGTACCCACCTTTCGCATAAACTTCAGGCATACGGGCATGAAGTAGCAAAGACAATCAGACAAACTTCAGCATTCTAAGCTTTTTCAAAACTTCAGCACTAAATAAGTTGAAGTTTTGCACAGGTATCAGAAAGGCGGCGCTTGAAGTTGTAAAAATTAAGATATAGGTTAAATAATTTTAAAAATATAAATATAGATTAAATGGGGGCGACCAAATAGGGCGCCCCGTGCAATTTCTACAGCTATATGTTTCTCCCTGATCAATGGCTCTAGCCAGGCATTTTTCTCTACCACCCCTAAATTCGGGTGTAGGAGATTGTGAACACGCCCAAAGAATAATTCGTCAAATAAACTAGTCTGAAGCCATTTTGAAATTTAGGACCCGTTTGATCATAGATTTTGTCAAAATAAATTTGGGTTTTATTTAGCAAACACATATTTGACTATAGATTTTGCTTACATTTTGGTAAAATTTTAAATCCCAAATCTCAAATCCCAAAACTAGCTCAATAGCTGATTTTGGGCCAAAATATCACTATTAGATTTTTTAAAATTTGTCCCAAACTTTTATATTTTATAAAAGAGCCCACCATTTATTATTTTATAACAATGTTGCTTCGTCTTTTCGGTCATCTGATAGTGTATCATGTAGTTCATTATAAAAATGATAATTTTGTACCAAATTTATTTATGTTTCAAGACTATGTTTTGCGATAATATGATGAATGTTATTGATAATGGTATTGTTGGGTATTTGTGATAGTTTTTAGAACTTGTGGGTATAAGTCATGTTTCATGTTTTTTCAAATAAATTTGGGAAGTATGTTTTGTAAACTGATGTCCAAACACATTTTCATCTTCAAACCAAACTTCAACCAAATCAGAATTTTCAAAATAAATTTGGGAATTTGTGGTCAAACGCTAGCTTAATACTTCTTCCGTTCACTTTTACTTGACACGTTTTGACTTTTCACGTCCTTAAGAAACAATAAATGAAGTGCATAATTTATCATGATACCGATATTAATTGATGCATATTTTATTGGATTTGAGAAAATGATTTGAAATGAGTAATAAATACTATGGGTAAAAGAAAATTTATCTTCTTTTGATATGCGTAAAGTGATAAATAAAAATAAAAATTTATTTATAAAATACATACCAAGTAAAAATAAGTAGAGATAGTATATTTTATATAAAAATAGATTTTGCGCTTACTTCCAAAATAATTTTGCTGTTAATGTCAGCGGAAATATGAGGGGAGATAGAGAAATTTTATTTTGCTTCTCACATCCAAGTCATACTTTTTTATGTGAGACACTTTTTTATTTGACAAGTTTATTGATTGGGGGTCCCACTAATCAAATAGTTAAACCTAATTTGAGAAAGATTTTTCCTTTCCTACCCCCCCCCCCCCCCCCCCCCCGGACGATTTAGCTTCTTCTTCTTGGAGAGACGTTCTCCTTTTCAATATTTTAATTCTTCGTAATCCATTAATTCTTTTTATTCCTCTTGCAAAATTTTGTTTTTTCTTTCTATTCTATTTAATCTTTTGTACGGTAAAAGGTTATAGACTAAATTTTCATTTCTCTTTGTTGGACTAAATCGAATTGTTTAATATTTCAAAGGTTTAGTTTCGAAGAATACTTTTTTGAGAATTTGGTTTGCCGATGTGATTGGTGGCAAAACCAGAAATATTTTTAAGGATATTCAGACCTAAAAGAAGTAAAAAAAAAATTCCGACAAAAAGTGTTCAATATATATTTTATATATTTAAAATTAATATCTTACTTATATATACAATGTCACCCTTTGCAAAAGGTGGCTTCGCCCCATAATGTGATTGCTCACAATTTCACAAAGGAGATTGACTTTCATAAATAAAAGAAAAAGCCCTCACATTAGGATATTTTGTTATCAAAATTTAGAATGTACACGGTAAAGTGGAACTGATATTCTTCTAGTTTAGCTCTATTTACCGCCTATATTTTCACAAAAAGCATTTACTGATATTTCTTAAATGTGTTCTTCAATTAAGTTTAAATTTTCACATTTTTAAGCTTTACATATCATCATTACTTGTTATCTCGTAAGAAAATAATATTTTAATATTTGCATTAATAGCTAATCATATATTTTATTTTGTACAAGAAGATAATTAAGAAGACTCAAAATATTTAAATCTGAAATTAAAAGGGGAGAGGGTGTTGGAATACGAAAGAAAATATCTTTCTCAATTTAAGTCTAATCACTTGAAATGTGGGACCCCCAATCAGTTCATTTTTCAAATAAAAAAGCGTCTCACACAAGCATGAGTTGGCCTAAGGTGCATAATTTGGTAAATACCTAATTATCGTATCAAAGTCGAAAATTTTGATATTTGGTATTTGATATTTTGGTAATTGATTTAAATTTAAAAAAAAATTAGTGTTAGATATGGTATTTGGTATTTTAAAATAAAATATCGAAATATCGATACCGTACCGAAATATATATTATATTACACAATACATATATTATTAATTATAACATAAATATTAAAATCTAACATTACGTTCATTTATTCTCTAAGTTAATCAATTAACTCTAAACAAGTAACAAGACATTTCTATTTATCAAATTTATTCTTTTATGTACAGTTTTCTCTCTCTAGGTTAATATTTGCTAGTTTTGGATAAAACTTTTGCCAATAAATATTTTTAGTTTTGTACTTTTGAGTATTTTAATTTAGAATATTACAGTCTATGACTCTATACACTAGTTAGTATTCAAACCGAATAAACTGAAATTACCAAACCGAATAAACTGAAACTGAAAGAAGAAAACCGAACCATATCGAATATAATTAAATACGGTATTGGTATTGCATTTTAAGAAACCGAATACCAAAAATATCTAACCGAATATCTAAATACGGTACCGTACCAACCGACGAACACCCCACTCCTAGTTGGCATATGAGACACAAAAAAAGTTCTCAGGACAGTTGATAACAGTGGAGAGTTTAAGAGGAAAGAATTTTAAGGAAAAAAAGAAAGATGCAAAATGTGTTTGTTTTGCAATGACATAGAAAGCTTGAAATGATAGTGATGCATATACTGTACTGAAGATTTTCACTTACCAAAGCGTAATCGAGTGAGTGATGGCTGTCATCCTAAAGTAGAGTGGCTACTGAAAATGGAGTTCTAAATCAAAAACCGTAACAAGTTTGAAGCGTTATTTAGGTAGATAAGGTATTTTTTGGTACATTTAGAAAGACTAGATAAACTTCTTAAAATTTTCATTAGTTATATGGCTTAAATCTGACAAGAAAAGAAATTTTATTTTCTTAGATTAGCAAATCTTCTTCGCGTAAGTGACCTTTATTTGCCAGAAAATCTACACATTGGTTCTCTACAGATATGTTTAATGGTGATCTTGTTTGCTTCCGATAAAAATTTACAATCTTCAATAATAACCCTAAGAAGATGATACTGCATGTTCTCCTCTTTGATAAGTTTGACAGCAAGTAGTTCCGGGATAAAAATTTAATACCGCATTGTTCCTTGTTTAATTACTAATGCTGGGATAAGTTATAATATGATTAAAATTAGTACCGGGATAACTTATATGTAACAACCCGACCGGTCGTTTTGCTTTCTGAATTCCCGTTCCCCTAATTAAGACTCCTCGTATGTGTTTTTGCTATTTTATGACTTGCGGAGATGATTGGCCTAGGTTGGGAAGGGTTCGGGTTGAAATCGGAGCACTTAGTTCCTTAATAGTGGCCTAAGGTGACCAATTTGACTTAAGTCAACATTTTGAGTAAAGGACTTCGGAACCGGGATTTGAAGGTTCTAATAAGTTTGGATCGGGTTCGGGTAACCCTGGAGCGTTTCGACGCTCAATGTGGGAAGTTGGTTCATTGAAGGGTTCGTTCGGAATAGACTTTGGTGTTATCGAGGCCCCTTCAGGATTCCAAGCCTCTGAATAGTTACGTGTGGTGATTAATGACTTGCACGCAAAAATTGGCGTCATTACGAGTTGATTTGATAGTAATCGATCTCACATAAGTGTTTTTAGAATTTTTTGAGTTTCGTGTTGAATTCATGAAGCGGCCCAGTAGTCACAGAAGCGAACTTGAGGTTGGAGTTGGGTGATCGCAGGTGCGAACTGCGCGTTCGCAGATACGATCGAGGCTCCGCAGGTGCGGAAATGGGCTGGCTAGCTGGGATCGCAGAAGCGGAAGGAGTCCGAGAAGCGGACCCGTAGAAGCACCTCCACGTCCGCAGAAGCGAGGAAGCTGGAGGCTGTGGGGGATCGCAGATGAGAACCTTTGACCGCACATGCAGTTCCGCAAATGCAATTAAGTGGCCGCAGGTGCAGAAATCGCTGGGCAATGAGGTTTCTTAATCCGAGACTTGGGCCATTTTCTTCACACTTTCATTTAGTCTTGGGTGATTTTGAGAGCACTTTTGAGGCAGATTCTCATCAACAACACAAGGTAAGTAAACTCTAGCCATTTTCAAGTTAAATACGCGGATTATAGGTAGATTAAATATGAAAAAATTGTGAAACTTATGGGATTTATGAAGACCCTAGGGTTTAAGTAAAATTGGGATTTGATCTTGGATTTGGTGGTGGAAATTGGAATAATTTATATATTTGAGTTTGGGTGGTCATGGATAACAATTATATTCAAAATTTCTGAAAAACGGGCACGTGGGCCCGGGGGTGAATTTCATGAATTTTCCAAATTGAGATGAGTAGTTATTATAATAGTTAAATTATGAACTTACGAGCTTATATTTATTAGTTTATGCGACTTTTGATTAGTTTCAGAGTTCTCGGCGTCGTTTGAGGAGTTCGAGTGAGGTTAAAGAGTCGGATTGAGGATTTGGAATCGAGGTAAGTCTCTTGCCTAACCTTGTAAGAAAGAACTTATCTTCTTAGTTGTGTCATTATTGTGCGCTACTTGTTGTGGGAAGTTACATACGTACGAGGTGAGAGTCCGTAGGTAGCTATATTTCACGATATGTCCGAGTAGACTTAGATTTATATCATGCCTTTAATTGTACTATTTATGCCTATCATGTGTTTTAATTTCCTTGATTAGGACCGAGACTGAGGATTTAAATTGGAGATATCGACTTGGTTTCTTATTTTAAAAAAATTGAGAGATACGCGAGCGAGGTAAATTTCTCTACTCTTATGGGATCGAGTCGTTCGCCTCGGCATGATGGTAATACCACTCTTATGGGATTTAGCTGTTCGCCTCGGCATGATGGTAACACTACTCTTATGGGATCGGGCCGTTCGCCTCAACATGATGGTAACACTACTCTTATGGAATCAGACCGTTCACCTTGGCAGGTTGATAACACTTTCCTATGGGATCGGGCCGTTTGCCTTGGCAGCTTCATTCTTAATCATCGAAACTGATTTTTGTTTGGTTATAATTGAGTTATCACTTTCATGGTAGGTTATGAGATGTTAGTGATTTGATATAGACTCATAAGTGGATTTACCGTAGTTACTCTTATTTGTTTCGTTGTTACTTGTTGTACACTCACCATGTCTACTTTATGTATTTATATTACTGTTTGACCTCTAGTAATTTCAAGTCGACTCCTCGTCACTACTTCTTCGAGGTTAGATTAGATACTTACTGGGTACGCGTATTTTCGTACTCACGTTACACGTGCAGGTACTCAGACATGTACTACCAGTGGTCACGCGGACGCGTAGACGATCATCTACAGAGACTTAGTGGTGAGTTGCCTGCCTTGCCACGATCTGCAGCACCGGAGTCTACCTCTACCTCTACCTTATTTACTATTTCTATCTATCACTTTCAGACAGTAGTTGTAGTAGTTTTGTATATTTTCTAGATTGTTCACGTACTTGTGACACCAGATTTTAGGAGATTTTAAGCATTTATGTACTGCTGTATTTATCATTTTTATCACTACAGTGGATGTACTTTTTATGCTGGTATTTTGTTAAGAAAAGAGCATGTACGGTTTTACAAGATTTTACTCACTTTGTTTTATTGAAGGGAACCTTTTGATTTAAATGTTAAAAGGGGAATAAATAAATAGCAGTTTCACTTGCGGGCTTGCCTAATGGAGGCGTTAGGCGCCATTACTACCTATTATGGATTTTGGGTCGTGACAGCTAGTACTAGACCTTTAGGTTCACATAGGTTTCACGGGTCATGAGCAGACCTAATAGGGTCTTGCGGATCGTTGCGGAGATGTCCGTACTTATCTTCGAGAGGCTATAGGATGTAGGAAACTTCTCTTTCTTCATCTCCTATCGTGCAATTGATATTGTGCTAAGCATCTTTCTATTGATCTCTCACAGATGGTGAGAACGCGCGTGGCAGATGTACCAGGCAGTAAATGGGCTGCTACCCCGTTGCTAGAGGCTAAGACAGAGGTCGGGAGAGGGCTCCATCTCCATTCAGATGACAAGGGTGCTCTAGGGTTGCTCTCGTTGTACCACTAGTGGATCCAGTGTAGGATCTTGTTTTTGAGGATCAGGATAAAGCGCTTGCAGCTGTGCCAGCTCCAACAGATTTCATGACCGCGACGGGATTCTAGGGGGTCATGGGCCGTATGCTGCGGTTCATGGACTCTATGACGCAGGCTGGTTTATTAATAGGGGACCCTGCCACATCTCAGGTCGAAAAGGGAGCACAAACCCCTACAGCTTAGGCTCCACGGAATGCCACTGTTGTTTATCGTACCCCAGGTGCACTACCTGCGGGCAGAGCCCAGCCTGTTGCAGCGACTGTGCCATAGGCTGTACCAGTCGCGACCTTTGATCACTAGAAAAGGCTGGACATATGGACTAGACTTCTCCCCCTAACTTTGCGGTTGAGCGGTCAGAGGACCCCTATGATTTCATTGACCGGGGCAAGGAGAGGCTCCAAAATATGGGGATATTTGAGTCCAACGGGGTAGACTTCACCACCTTTCAACTTGAGGGCAAGGCCCGCAGATGGTGGTAGGATTACCTTTTTAGCAGGCCAGCAGGTTCACCTCCCTCGACTTGGGATCAGTTTACACATTTGTTCTTGGAGAAGTACATACCACCTTCTGAGAGAGAGGAGCTTCGGAGTCAGTTTGGCGACCCGTCAGGGTCACATATTTGTCACCGACTATGTGGTGAGATTCACTGATTTGTCTCGCCATGCAACTATTATACTCCCCGCAGACGCAGAGAGGGTGCATAGATTCATTACAGGTTTTTTTTTTTTTTTAGTAATCCACTAGGCTGAGCGCCTAGGGCTAGTTTTTATTTATTTATTTAATTAAAATAAACGTACCATAAAGTAGTTTGTTGTCTCACATTTGTGAGACGATATTGTAAGTGAACTACATAGATCCTATTATCAATGTTGGGCTTGTGAGACCCATTATTGATATTACAATATGGTCTAGTAGCGATATTTAAACTACTATCTAATAATTGTAGAAAAACTAGCCTATTACAAACATATCTAGGTACTGTATCCCCCCAGCTACTGAGTATTCCTTCTGTATATCTATGTGAGATTCTTTCTTTCGTTGTTGCTTCATTACTCCTCCTGTATGCTGTCCCATGTCCCTCTCTTATGTTGTCCTCTCTTTTCCTCATCCATACTTGCCATAGCAATTTTGTATCCCAAACGCTGCTTGAGGACTGCTGCTTCCACATTGAGTTTCCAGTTATCGTGGCTCCTTCCTTAGCTATTAACTTTCTACCTGCTTCTTTGCACCATATGCGAACATCTGTGAATTTGTTTGTGTTGTGAGCATCTGTGCGTGGGTCTGCATCCTGAGATTCAGGTTCTTATGTCCCGTGAGGCAGAGATGGGGACTTCCTTTCATCAAGTTGTAGATATAGCAGGAGGATCAAGCGTATTCGCAGCTGCCGTGGAGAGTTTGCACCGAAGGACAAGTGGCCCTGCCAGTTTGGAAGATTCAGTGGCGCCCCACCTGGGGGCAGAGGTCAGTTCATGACGGGCCAGCCAAGCAGGCCCATGCAGTCAACACCACCGCCTGCTCGGAGTGCTCCAGAATGACCCTACTTCAGTTCCATTTTAAAGAGTACTTACCGTCCGCCAGCTATTGAGGGTTCTTCAGTGGGTATCCAGGATATCAGGATCAGACTTCAGGTCAGCAATCCACTGCTCCGAGGGGTTGTTCCGAGTGCGCTGATCTTGTTCAAGTGAAGAGGGTTTGTCCCAGACTTTGGGGCAAGGCCGAGAAACAGGACCATTGGTCCATGATTATCGCACCAGCTACCACATTGCCCGCACTCCCGGCCAGAGGCGGAGGGAAGGTGTCTAAGGGTCTTCCTAGAGGTGGAGGTCAGTTAGGTGGCGCTCCGACTAGATTCTATGCTATCCCTGCCACGACAGATCACATGTACCATTTTTGTCTGCTGTAGTGATGCTTCAGTATTATTTTATCTAGGGTTTACTTACTCTTATGTTTCTTCCCTATTTTCTCCTTATCTGGATATGTCCCGCGAGTCCTTAAGCGTTCTTGTATATACGTTCACGCTAGTGGGTAATTATGTTATTGTGGATCAGGTCTACTGGTCCTGTCGGTGACTTTCTGTAGATATGCGACCCGAGCAGATCTTATATTGCTCGATATGGTTGATTTTGAGGTTATCTTGGGCATGGAACGGCTGTCCCCGTACCATTCCGTTCTGGATTGCTATACCAAGAATATTACCTTGGTGATGCCTGAGTTGCCTAGATTAGAGTGGAGGAGTTTGTATGTCGGTACTTCTAGCCGGGCCATTTCTTTCTTGAAGGCTCGACATATGATCGAGAAGGGTTGTTTGTCCTACTTACCCTTTGTTCGGGATACTACTGGAGAGACTCTCGCCTTAGATTTAGTGTCAGTGGTATGAGAGTTTCTCGATATTTCCTGCTGGTCTACCTGGTATGCTGCCGGATTGGGATATCGATTTCGGCATTGATTTAGTGCTAGGCACACAACCTATTGCTACATCGCCTTATAGTATGTCTCCCAAGGAGCTAAGGGATTTAAAGGAGCAGCTTCAAGTGTTTCTTGAGAAGGGGTTCATTAGACCCAGTGTGTCACCTCGGGGCGTATCTGTGTTGTTTGTGAAGAAGAAAGATGAGAGTATGCGGATGTGCATTGATTACCACCAATTGAACAAAGTCACCATCAAGAATAAGTACCCGTTGTCGCGCATTGATGATTTGTTTGGCCAGTTGCAGGGTGCCAGGGTGTTCTCTAAGATCGACTTGAGATCTGGGTATCATCAGGTGAAGATTTATGCTTCAGATATTCCGAAGACGACTTTCCGAACTAGATATGGCCACTATAAGTTTTTGGTGATGTCCTTCGGCTTGACTAACGCCCCGACGACGTTTATGGATTTGATGAACCGAGTGTTCAGGCTGTATCTTGATTCATTTTTCATTGTCTTCAATGATCACATATTTATCTACTAGCGTAGTATGGAAGAGCACGAGCAACAGTTGAGATTAGTATTTCAGACCTTGCGGGAACAGAAGCTTTATGCTAGGTTCTCCAAGTGTGAGTTCGGGTTAGATTCAGTGGCTTTTTTGGGGGATATTGTATCAGGTGGGGGCATTAAGGTGGATCCCAGGAAGATTGAGGCATTCCAAGGTTGAGTCCGGAACCCAATTATTGGGTTTCTGGACAAAAGTGACGTTAATGTGTGAAAAAAAGTTACATTTCTATATATAACGTGGTAATATACCGCGATATACATTAACAGAGTTTTGTCTGTTACTATATAGCGCGATAATATACCGCGCTATACATATAGCGCCCAGATTTTCTACGTTATGCACCGATTTGATTGGCAGGTATAGCGCATGAAAATACACCGCTATACCTTTTTTTAAACTCTTCTTCTTCCCCACAATCAGAACACTTCTCAAACTCCTCCCCCATTTTTTTATTTCTCCCAACCACGGTCCCCCCCTTTCTTCTTCAAAAAGAAATCTTATGGGCCCCACCCGTCACACAAAATGCCAAGAACGTAGGTCCCACATCGTAGCAAAGCATCGTGTTATTGTGGTTTCATTGTTTCATACTCAAATATTCAACTAATTTATTTTCCAAAAATCATAAATCGAGGTATTTCGATTTATTTTATGTCGAAACATGTATAATAATGCATATTAGTTGACTTGAATTTGTTTCCATGTCGTTTTGTGTTTTATTTGGGAAACTAGTATGTTATATTTATCCGGACTTAGATATTAATGTTCTAAAAAAATGTAAAATTGAGAAATAAATTTTTCTGTTAATAAAAATGTTAATTAATATCTTGTTTTATATGTATTTTTGTGAATATTATGTGATTAAAATGTATTTGTTGTTTATATTTAGTTTAGATTATTTATTAGCGTAGTAAAATGTAGAACCTTTTAGCGTAGTAAAATGTAGAGCTTTTTAGCATAGTAAAGTGTAGAGTATTTTAGCGTAGAATCCATGTAGTTTAAGTATCTCTTATACTGGTAGATGAAATACAAACTTTGTACAATTAAATAGTTAAAAATTAATAATTTAAATTATAAAACAAACACACAAAATTATAAAAATATTGAATTTGACACACATAATTATTCATGATAGTTTGATGCTACTGGGCCTCAAATATCGAGCCTGGAACCCATAGGTATACATTCTGTCCAATCAAATAATTAAAAGTCAATAATTTAATTTATAAAACAAAGACAGGAAATTATAAAAATATTGAATTTTACACACATAATTATTAATGATAGTTTGGTGCTACTGGGACTCAAACATCGAGCCTAGAACCCATAGGTATATACTCTGTCCAATCAAATAATTAAAAATTAATAATTTAATTTATAAAACAAACACACGAAATTATAAAAATATTAAAATTGACACACATAATTATTCATGATAGTTTGGTGTTACTGAGCCTCAAATATTGAGCCTATAACCCATAGGTATATATATTCTGTCCTATTAAATTATTAAAAATTAATAATTTAATTTATAAAACAAACACACAAAATTATAAAAAATATTGAAATTGACACACATAATTATTCATGATAGTTTGATGCTACTGGGCCTCAAATATCAAGCCTGGAACCCATAGGTATATATACTCTGTCCAATTAAATTATTATTAATTAATAATTTAATTTATAAAACAAACACACGAAATTATAAAAATATTGAAATTGACACACATAATTATTCATGATAGTTTGGTGCTACTGAGCCTCAAATATCAAGCCTGGAACCCATAGGCATATATACTCTGTCCAATTAAATTATTTTTTTTTAATAATTTAATTTATAAAACAAACACACGAAATTATAAAAATATTGAAATCAGGATAGCTTGGTGCTACTGGGCCACAAATATCGAGCTTGGAACCCAATAGATATATATACCCTGTCCAATTATATATTGTGTAACTCAAAAAATTAATTATTTAATTTACAGATTAAACATACAATTAATGTTGTTTAATTTACAGTTGACGACATGGACGTGCCGCCTATACATCCCGACCCTTACTCCGCTGAGCTATTATTGCTACAGGGCGATCATAGGTCCGCCCACATATGGGAGAGAGAGTTATTGTCCCATACTCTCTATGCTAGGAGAGTGGACGACTTGTGGGATTTTTTGAGGGACAGAGATCTCCATCATCGTGTAGTCCAGCGCCTGCAGGATACGGGATTCTATAGGATTTTTCACATGGGGCGGCTGCAGCTCGACTGGGCTTTGATCACGGTGTTGATTGAGCGGTGGAGACCGGAGACGCACACTTTCCACCTGCCCATTAGCCACCATCACGCTGCAAGACGTGGAGGTTTTATATGGCCTGCCCGTTGATGACATGGCCGTTGCACTACCTTTTGCTATGAGATATATGGCGCGTGAGCAGTATTTGGACATGCTGCAGCAACTCACAGGTTTCAGGCCACAGGATGAGGCTGCATCGTCGGGGGCCAATCGGATGAGTTTGACCGCTGTTAGACAGCACCTGGAGATACTCCACCCCGACATCATCGACGATACATACGAGCTACATATTACCTGGTATACGAGGTTGTTGTTGCTTCTTCTATTTGGGGGATCTTGTTCCTGAACACTTCAGGGAACCTAGTCAGCCTGCGATTTCTTCATCATATTCAGCTGCTAGATGAGTTACCCTTTTACAGTTGGGGTGCTGCTGTTCTCGCCTACATGTACAGGTAGAGGTGCCGGGTGAGCATAGGCACCCAGAGTGACGTTTGTGGTTTTTTGCCGCTTCTACATGTGACAACATATTCGAATAATCTGTTCATTAGTTCCAATTCTACCTAGTTAGAATTTATCGTAAGCCTTACGTCAACTTTGTATGTTAGCTTTGGGCCTGGGAATGGTTCCTGCAGTTTCAACCACCTCTACTACCATTACCTCCTAATGTACCACCTCTGTTTCTCCCTCTAGCTAGGAGGTGGGTTCTCCGCCGTAGAATTGCACGAGAGTATGATGCTCTTCATAATCTCCCCCTCTGCAGGGATGTGTTGGATCTGCTGGAGGGTGCACAGGTAAATATGTACCTAAACTTACCTGGTATAGATTAACTTAGTGTTGCGCATACTCACGTTTTGTGTTCTTATTTGATAGTTCATCTCGCCGCCATACAATAACGATTTGATAGGTGGCCTGCTAGATTATTGCTCGGCTGACCGACTGATTTGGAGCACTTCCGCCCTGCTGATATGCCTCGATATTGTGGAGCATCATGCCACGGAGCGGGTACTTTGCCAGTTTGTTCGTCCGCAGTATATACCGAGGGGGCCTACATGGGAGCCTACACATTATCAGAGGGATGATCGTTCCAGGGCGGACGACGCATTTATAGCATGGTAGCGGTGCATGTCCATACTTGGGACCAACGAGATCACATGATTCCGCCCCCACCTACACAGATCCAGGCGGAGACTATTCAAATGTATATGTCCTCGTACCACCACGTTACCCAACTTTTTATCGAGAATCCCATTCATCAGGCTGGCAGTCAGTACATTCCATACGCCGGGCGACACGAGACCCTGGTATGTTTTCTGTTATTATTAATTATATATCTGTAACTTAGTGAAATATATGTAGTTTATATTTTATATGTTGTGCAGGCTATTGGACTACATATAGTATATCAGATGGGACTGTAGAAGCAGGAGCATGTCTACGATCCTGCGGCCGCCTTGCAGGATTACGGCGACGATTTGTAGAAGTGGCTGCTCGAAAACTACAGCGAGCCCGAGAGGATCAGCGCTTGGGACACGAGCCTGATTATGTGGATCCAGGGTAGTACGAGCGAGGCAGGGGTGTCGCACGAGGTGGTGCTACCCGACGAGGTGGTGGTGCCGGATGAGGTGGGGGTGCCAGACGAGGTGGTGGCCAGCAAGGAGGCATTGAGGCCCCTGCTAATGATGTTGCTGCTGATCTGCCGGGTGGCCTACATGAGACAGACATGCCGTCATACAGCCTTGGGATGCATCTCACTCCAGGGACTTCGCAGGTGACCCCGTCAGGTCCATTATTGATCAGGGGCTTGGACCTTGCTGGAGTGGATTGAGGTACATACTACCCAGGCCCATCTACCGCTGTTGAGGATCGGCCGATTCGAGATTTGCATAGTGGGCGCCGGCTGAGTTATGGCTCATCATCACAGGAGCATGTATGGTTTTCTTAGTATTGAATTTAAATTTGTTTTTATTCTTCTCATTTATTTTCCATAACTTTATTAATTTTCTTTTTAAGTCTTCGTGCGATGCTGACATGGCTGCGACATATGATTACATTCAGGAGCCCGACGAGATCATGGTAAGATAATTTAAATTGTTGAGACTTATTATATACTTTCCTATACTGAGCTTTCTATTCTTATGTAGGTTTCTACTGGANGGGGGGGGGGGGGGATGGGATGCGCCTCAGGCCATCGGCTGCGTTGAGGCACAACAGATGTGGGACACATTGATTTTCTTTCCTTTTTTTGTATTTGATGTAAATAATATTTGATGTAAATAATAACAACAATTTTTATATAATATGTGCATTACTTTTTTATTTCACCGTTCATTATTTAGTTTCATACTACAACACAAACACAAACATTAAAACTTAACTTCCAGTACAACTAATGAAAATAAAGTTCAGTACAACTAACGAAATTAAAGTTCAATACAACTAATAAAAATAAATTATAGTTGAAAACATAAAAATAAAGTAGTACACTAAACACATACATGTCAATGTTTAGTCTCTGCCGCCCATTATTCTCTGCTCCAACCACTTAATTTGTTCTTCCAGCCTATTTTTTTCTTCTTCCACCTCTTTCAGTTTCGCCTTCACCTCTGCAAGTTCCCGTTTATGTTGTTTTTCACGTTCCCACTGTTTTAAACACAAAATTATTAAGATACTGCAATGATTCTTTGTAGCATTCCTGATAATAGGGTTCATCAACCCATACCTAAAAATTGCAAATAGGTTCTTCGGGAACCTTATAAAACTTGTTCATACAGTGCCAGTAGCGGCGTCCAACTTCACCATTATCCCAACAACTACCGATCATGCATTTTTTTCCGCACCCACACCTTGGTACATAAGGACGTTCAGCCCTTTGTGACAACATTAAAAAAACCTTGATTTTCTTGAAAGATTTGCTATTAGTTATTGTTGAGCGTATAAAAGAACTAGAATAAGCCCATTATTTATAGGCAAGACAACACACATAACGTAGTATTTAACCGCGCTATGTATACACATAACGTAGTATATAACCGCGCTATGCTTTGCGTGTTAAAGATTCTGTCGGGTACGAAACAACTTTTTGTCAGTTGGGCAGCTTTTTCAGTTCGATAAGACAACACACATAACGTAGTATTTGACCGCGCTATACTTTGCGTAGTATAGTTGTTGTGCTTTTTTCTCTTGAAATGTTGTGTTATGAAATTTAAATATTGTTAATTATCATTTAAAAACTGAAATGGAGGTTGTTCAAATCATAATTAACAAACATAATTTTATTTTATAAATCTTGCAACATAAACAAAACAACTAATTATTACAACATAAACTCATTGATAGTTAGCACACTAGAAGAACACCCACCACGAGCTTGATTACTATTGCCACCCAAACCAGCCGAAGGACATTTTCGACGGTTGTGTCCTGTTTGCGAGCATATACCACATTTGCGCGCATAAATTGTGTCACTAACATCCATTTAGTTCGTATACGCGTTCTCTTCTGCACCTGTATTCGACGCAAATAGGACTTGTTACACACCATTTTAAATGGTTCCGACGGCCTATAATGCTCAGCACCCACTGGCTGCAACTGCCCACTATAGGTGTTTAGGTACTTGGCAACACTATATTGTTGATAAATATAGTGGGTTATACCTAGACCAACTTTTTGAAAGCACTTGATGGCATGTGAGCAAGGCATGTGGTAGATGGACCATTTCCCATAAGAGCATAACCTTGTAGATTCATTTACAGTATGTACATTATTCCCCCAATTTTGATGGATAGAGATGTGAACTTCAAAAACATTTCTTTTGTTATCATACTGCAAAAATGAATGCCAATGTGCTCGCCGCCTGTATTTCTCAAATCTCTTCATCAGCACTGGCATAAATTCAACACCCCTTTCCATCAATGACGTTGCAGCTGCAGACTTTTCAATAAACCTCTCCGCCATCTGCTTGAAGGACATCCGCACCATGGCTGTGACAGGCAATCCTCTTGCCGACTTCAATAACCCGTTAAAAGACTTTGACACGTTTATAGTCAGAATTCCCCATCGTCTGCCACCATCCACATGAAAAGTCCACTTTTTTCAGGGTGATGTCGCAGTAACCAACGATAGGTTGCCTCGTCTTCTTGCCTGATAGATTCCATGTGCCTCCGGAATTTATGTTGTTTGTGGTCTGTTGCTGCCATCCACATCAAATCATGCAGATCCTTGTTGGGATATGCCTTCTGAAAATTGGCCTTAAAGTGCCTCACACAGTAACGGTGGTAGGCATAAGGTTCTTTCCATGCAAGAAAGTTCTCCACAGAACTTAAGATACCACCGTGCCGATAAGATATTAGACAAATACTGGAATGCTGTTTGACAACGTGCTCTTTCAAGTGGTTCAAAAACAGCGTCCATATCTCTTGGCTTTCATTGGCACAAACAGCAAAATCTAGAGGAAATATCTGTCCATTAGCATCTACTGCCACGGTTATCAACAACTTGATATCGTAATTTCCATAGACATGAGTGTCGTCTATGGATATTACGGGCCGACAATGCGAAAAACCATCAATTGCTGGTTTAAACGCCCAGAACACATAATTGAATATATATTCTGGTTTTCCCGGACTCTGCTCAATCTTCCATTCAACAACTGTCCCGGGGTTAAAGTGCTGCAGTGAGGCCATGTACCTGGGTAGAGCTGCAAATGACTTATCCCAGTTACCATAGACAATTTCAAACGCCCGTTTGCGCCCGAGATATGCCTTTCTTTTGGTAATGGTATGGCTATATTCCTGGCGGACTGATGTAATGCACTCTTTGATTTTATACCTTATGGACGCTTCGAGATGTGGAATAAGGATAAGAGAAATCAAGTCAATATCCAAGTTGAAGTGATTCCCATTGAATGTGTCCATTTCACATGTGTAGGTGGGAATGTATTTACCCACTTTCCACAGATATGTATTCTTCTTGCTCGCACGCAACATCCAATGACATGGCCAAAACCACTTGCGGCAAGCAGCCTTGTATACAATGGGACTCGACTCCCATACCATCATCTCATGACACTCTTTTACGTTGTGCATTTTACAAGCCCTGCTTACGCGCGCTTTATCAGGAAAAAACATGCCCTTTGCTAGCACCGTTGGTCTAGACTAATCCCACATTACTGTCTGAAATCCCTTGTGAGAGCTTCCACATCTGGAATGCTTGGCAAGTTATCAAGGTAAGGAATCTCCCTTGAATGAAACGACACTTGGGACNTGGAGCATACTCTCTCGTCAAATCAGATCCTTCATTCTCATCCTCCTCATTACCATCCTCATGAGGGAAGGGTGTCTCGTCTCCGGATTCCTCGGCATTGTTGTCGTAATCACTATTCTCTTCCTCACTCTGTCCATCTGCCAGATCCCGATTTAATACGTCGTCTTCGGGAAATTGAGTGAGGACATGTGGTTCAACTTGCTCATTTTCACTGTACAACCAACAAAATAATAAGCTACTGAAATTAATAAATACTTTCCATATAGCTATATCACTTCACTTACAAGTCGTAATATGATGAAATTCCATGATGGACATTTTCATGTTGGTGATGACTCCCGGATGGGCCACCATGATCCAATACACCAAAACTAGGAATATTCCAACTATGCGTGGGTTCATAACTTGTAAAATTCATGTCCAACCGGTATCCAATGTGGGATATGAGCGTTAATACAAATTCAATACAACAAAAATGTACATCATAACACAAAAGAAAATTGAAGTTTACCACTCGTCTTGTGAATTATGTAAAGAAAGAGAGAAATTATTTCCCCGCTGCTCATTCGCCGGCGGTGATAAGTTTAAACCAAGGCAAACTCTTTCATCCGGAACCTGTCCGACAAAAACTGCTCCAGAATAACCCCCCGATGACTGGGGGTTATCCCTACTACGGGAAACCTCATTGTTGGGAACGTTTTCGACCTTGACGTACATTATTACTCCGGAGTCCTCAGAAAATCCTTCAAAGTTTCATCATCGTCGATGTTAAACTCCGAGTAAAAAGCAACCCCTTGTGAAGTGACGGAATACAGATATCTTCCGGTTACTTTAAGTTTCATCGAACATTTCCTCACACTCATTTTTTTTGCATAACAACGATACCAATTTATCATACTCCATTGTAAGTGGCAATTTAACATGACACTGTGAAGATAAACTGTACCTCACAGAGTTATTCTCCATCACAATCTCACCCCCCAATATAATGAAACTTTTATTCCACGCTCTTCAGACATTATGAAAAAATGCTTGAGAATTTAACAAGAAGAAATAATTGCACGAAAGTTAGAATAGTTTTTGAATGGATTTTTCTAAAATCCTAACCCCTTTATATAAGGAAATGGTTAGCCCGGGGTGCTGAAATTTTTGATGTATAGCGCTCTTTTAATGTGAGCTATATTATGGACCCAGAAACAAGTATAATGCGTTTATTTCATGCGCTATATAGGTATAGCGCTGTATTTTCATGCGCTATACTTGCCAGTCAAATCGGTGCATAACGCAGAAAATCTGGGCGCTATATATGTATAATGCGGTAATATACCGCGCTATACATTAACGGACAAAACTCCGTTAATGTATAGCACAATATATTACCGCGTTATATATAGAAATTTAACTTATTTTTTTTCCACACATTAACGTCACTTTTGTCCAGAAACCCAATAATTGGGTTAACAACCGAGATCAGGAGTTTCTTGGGGTTAGCAGGTTATCATCGTCAGTTTGTGGAGGAATTCTCGTCTATTTCAGCGTCCTTGACTAGACTGACCTAGAAGGGTGCTCTGTTCAGATGGTACGATGATTGCGAGGCGAGCTGACTACAGTGCCAGTGTTTGTGTTGCCTTCTGGTTCAAGAATCTACACCATGTATTGCGACGCTTCGCGTGTTGTCTTGGGTTGTGTATTGATGCAGGAGGGGAGAGTTATTGAATATGCTTCATGTCAGCTGAAGCCCCACGTGAAGAATTACCCCGTGCATGATTTGGAGTTGGCCGTGATATTTCATGTTCTCAAAGACTGGAGGCATTATCTTTATGGGGTGTCCTGTGAGGTTTACACCGATCATTGCAGCTTGCAGCATTTGTTTAAGTAGAGGGACCTTAATTTGAGGCAGCACAGGTGGCTCGAGTTACTGAAGGACTATGATATTACCATCCTTTACCATCCGAGCAAGGGGAATGTGGTTGCGAATGCCTTGAGAAGAAAGGCCAAGAGTATGGGTAGTTTGGCATTCATTTCGGCAGATGAGATACCATTGGCTTTGGACATTCAGTCCTTAGCTAACAAACTTGTGAGGTTGAATATTTCAGAGCCCATTCGAGTTCTTGCATGTGTTCTGGCTTAGTCTTCATTACTGGAGGGGATCAAGGCTCGTCAGTACGATGATCTGCACTTGTTGGTGCTTATAGAGACAGTACTACAAAGTGGTGCCAAGGAGGTTACTATCGGCGAGGATGACGTGCTGTGACTCCAGGGTCACCTATGTGTTCCTAAGTTGATGAATTGAGGGAGAAAATTCTAGAGGAGGCGCAAGTTCTTGGTATTCTATTCATACATGTGCTACGAAGATGTATCTCCATCTGAGGTAGCATTATTGGTGGCGGCAGATGAAGAAGGACATAGTTAAGTATGTGGCGAGATGTCTAAATTTCCAGTAGGTCAAGTATGAGCACCATAGTCTAGGTGGCCAACTTCGACAGATGGTTAATGGAATTGAGAGCGCACCACTATGGACTTCATTATTGGGTTGCCGCGAACATTGAGGAAGTTTGAAGCCGTTTGGGTCATTGTCGATAGGTTGACCAAGTCAGCACATTTTATTTCAGTGGTGACTACTTACTCTTCATAGAGGTTGGCCCAGATTTACATTCACGAGATTGTTCGGTTGCATGGTGTGCTTGTTTCCATCATATCGCATAGAGGTACTCAGTTCACTTCACATTTCTAGAGAGCAGTACAACGCGAGTTAGGTACCCGAGTAGAGCTCAGCACAACCTTTCATCCACAGACCGACGGGCGGTCAGAGCAGATAGTTTAGATTCTAGAGGATATGCTTAGAGCATGTGTCATTGACTTGGGAGGGCAGTGGGATAAATTCTTTCCCTTGGTCGAGTTTTCTTACAATAACAGTTATCAGTCCAGCATCGAGATGGCTCCATTTGAGGCCTTATATGGTTGGCGATGTTGTTCACCCATTGTATGGTTTGAGCCCGCTGAGGCTAAGTTATATGGCACTGATTTAGTGAAGGATGACTTGGAGAAGGTAAATTTGATTCAGGAGCGGCTTCGCACGACACAGTCCAGACAGAAGAGTTGCGTGGATCAGAAGGTGCGTGATTTATCATTTATGGTGAGTGTTGATACCCAATTTTGTCTTCATATTTTTAAATAAGCATAAATACTTTCAAAATATCATTTTGAATCATTATTCAATTTACAAGATTTATGCAAGCATTTTCCCATATTCTTTCATAATTTTAAAACTTCAAAATCAATTTTTTCTTGCATTTAAATCATTCAATACTCATAAATTATCCTTTAAATTATTTTGTAATGACTCAATCATCTAATTTATTATTCTACATCCATATATATGCTTCATAATATTTTACTTTATTTTATATAATTATATTACATATTTTTAGGCTATTTACATAATTTTACAATAATAGCCTATACGCTATGCATAATTACTTTTTTTGCATTATTTGGGCTAAAAATCATATTTTGTATATGTTTATTTATTGAGTTAATATTTTAATCATTTTATTGCACAAGTAGTATTTTATTATCTATTAGTAATTATTTTTATAATTATTTTTAATAATTGTTGTGTATTTAATTATTGGCCCAATATAGGGCTAATTTTAGGACCAAAATGGCCCAACACCTTAGCCCCGAACCCCCAGCCCAAAGCCAAATGACTCTTTACAAAAACCCGATCGGTACCGATTTAATCAACTCACCCCCGTCCATTTTAAAATCCCAGTCGTTGATCTTTCAAGATCAACGACCCTCATTTATTCCCTCCCTTTTAATTAGGCACCCCAACCCTAATCCCGTTATTCCCTCAAACTTGCCGCCTTAAAACTCCCTCTTCTACTCTTCATTAAAACCTAGACACCTCCCATTATCCTTCTCCTAATGAGATTCAACTACTATTTTTGTCATATTCGAATCCTTCTTGTATTGGTCGTCCATGTATGGTGTTACCTAAGTGCTTGCCTAAACATGGCAAGCAATAATTTTGAAATTGAACAAAAAGGGGTTCAAATCTTTGATTTTGAGCATTGTTTTATCTATATACGTTCAACACCATATTATGTGAGTCCGATTTCGTTTGGATTTCTATGATTTACACTTCCCCTAAAAAACTAGGGTTTACCGAATTTCCTTCCTAAATTAATTTCGAACTGATTTTTCATGTTTTCTTTCCTTATTTGTTGTTTGATTTGTTTTATTTCCTTATGTGTTCGTTCAATGTTAACTGCTATATAAACCCCCAATTTTTCCTTCTTGGGACAGACTTTAATCGACATATTTATTCACTAAATTGGAGTTTTTGCTATTCTCTTATTCTGTATTCTGTTGTGGCTGGCTGAAAACCAAGGCACTAAGACCTTGTTATTCAACCTTTTCTTGGTGCGAGTGTTGGCCGGAGTTCATCGAAGCTCTTGGGAACTTTGACGCGTTGAGATTCTGGATATTTGTGAAAGTTTATTCTTTATTGTTCTTCGTTTAACTGGTGAATTACTGGACCTTTGTAATTTCATTCCTATGTATCTGCAATTTGCATATGTCTTCACTTCTGAAGTTCGCTAGTTTAATGAGTTTTCTGGGTTGTTTTGTGTGCAATTCTATTTGTTTTACTTCAATTTTAGGTCTCCTTAACTTTTAACTTCATAATGTTGATAGTTCGAAGCGTGCCTAAATCTCTTTGAGTAAATTAGATTTTTTTCAAGTCTATCTAGCCAATGTGTTACGAATTACTACTGTTTGGGACCTTTGTACTTTTTAGCATCTCTTTGGTGTTTAATTTTGCTTTAGGCTATCAATCCTGTTATTGAAACATGCTTTACCTGCATAATTTGTATCCCTTTAGTCGACTAGTCAATTCTGTTCAAAACATGAATGTTTACATCTATTATATGGCACAAGTCTATTATGAATTTCTGTGGTTATATCTTGCCTATATAGCATGTTTTAATCCTGTGTCAAGACCTTTTTTTTATCAACCTTGATTAGTTCTCTTTCAATATGCCCTTTATGAATGTTTTTGGCTCCCTTGATTCACCAGTAGTTGTAACAATCTGCTTCCTTCATCCTGTCTAAATGTTGTTCTGTTACCAATTAATATGATTATCTTGTAACATTAGGACTTATACTTAGCATAATTTGAACCTTTTCTTTTGTATTATGAATCAGTGTATGATACTTTTCACCAATCGTGCAGACATGTTCTTCTCTTAACTCTGCTAATGTATGACTGCTAATGCACTAAGTGCTAAACCTGTTTTTTCTAAATCTTTGCTAAGTTTGTCCTAGACTCTATGACCTGTTCAATTATCTTCTCTATATGCTCAATGTGACTATGTTTGTATCCCTCCGTTTTGTCTCTTACCCTTGGTTTACTATCCTTCACTTGTCACCTGCACTCTCTTGAGTTCTCATTCTTAGCCCGCTGAAAGCCAAGGCTTCCTAGGCTTTATCATTGACCTCCCAAGTGTGAGCACTGCTCGGGATCCATTTGAGGCCCTTGTGAACTCTAACACACTAGGACTTGGGTCCTTAGTCATTCTCTGAATATTAAACTACTCATGTTCATCCTTTTCTATGCTACTACCTGTTGTATATCTGTGTTGGCTGATTTAAATGGTGCAATACTTGGTGTTATGGTAAAATAAATCGACTTTGGGCTAGGGCGTGTGTTGAATGTGGCTTTTTATTGGAGGCCTGGGTATGCTGTGTGAGAATTATTGAAGGCCTAGACAGTGCTGGGTATTTCATTTGGGCCTATTGTCATTATTTGTGTAACATTTGTATCTTACTCATTATTGGGCATGTAATAACTTTTGTATAAACGATTGGGGTATTAGTAAAAATGGAAAATTGGTAGAATTTAATATTTGCATGCAAAAATGGGTAGATAATATGCCTATAGGACTTGGTAATTTATTTGCTATATGTGTTGTTCAATTACTATGTACACTATAGAAACCATGCCATTAGAGGAATCACACACACACACACACTGTCTGCAAGCAAACACAAGTATTATTGCTATGTGTTATTAGAAAACCCGCCTATAGGAATTAGTTGTCACTGATGTTTCTTTCAATTCACACCGTCGAGTAGAAATCCTTCCTATAGGATTCCTCTACTTAGCGTTATTCACCTAGAAAATATGCCTATAGGATTAAGATATAATAGTAAAATAAAAAATAAGTTCTAAGTACTGTGCGTTAGAGATCCTGCCTATAGAGAATAATTGCTCACTATAATTGGTTAATGCTAAACCACTCGAACATTGTTTCATGTACATCACTGTTAGAAAGCATGAATAATTCTGGAACTTCTCCCAGCAGATTTTGTTATACTCAATTGCATAGATCACCTAGGCATAACACATATAGGGTTAATGACTTAAAAATTGCAATAACTAGCTTGTATTGCCTGTATAATCCTGTCTATGAGCAATATTTTGCCTTTGAAACAACTTGCATGATTTAACTCAAAATCACCTTGAAATAATGTCTATAGATTTGTATACATGTCTGCGTGCATTTGCTGTTTCAGTGTGGATATTAATGTGAGCCTCTAACTGCCTTTACATGAAGTCTTTATGTATTTTTTCCTGTCGCCCAGATTTTTATTTTTGAGCAGCCTCGATAAGGTTTAGAACCATCCAATAGAGGTCCAAAACCTCCTGGACCATAGGTATGGGACAGGTAGTGCACGCGTAGGGAACGACTTAGAATTGAATTAGAGCGCTTTTAGGTAAACAACTTTAACATAGTAATCGGGTAGCAGGAGATGATGGTCTGTGCCCGCTGGATAATATGAGTAACTCCCTACCCTAAGGGAGTTGCAAAGTATTATTTATGTTGCACGGGGTGATCCTTTAGGCTAAAAAACTTAGGACCCCCTTCCTTTCTTTTTTTAGTAGAATTAAAATAGTTGTACCTCTAATTCGCATAAAGATTTTTGTACTCTCTTTGATTATTTGATTACGTAGCCTAATCCACATAATTTAAGTTCGGTCGTGACCCACAGTTGTGGATCTCGAGGAGTGCCTAACACCTTCTCTTTGAGGTAACTTTATCCTTTACCCGATCTTTGGTGGCGTTGACTAGTTAAACCAGAGTCATTTGCAAATAGGTGCCCTAACGAACCTTAAAAATTGTTAGGTGGCGACTTTCCTCTTTTAGTTCCCATTTAAAAGAGTTGTCACATGTCGAAACCCGATTTTGCAAGAAAAAAGGGCGCGACAGTGGGTGAGACGGTTCTCTTGAAAGTCTCGCCGATGAAGGGCATCATGAGGTTCGGGAAGAAGGGAAAGCTGAGCCTAAGGTTTATTGGCCCATTTGAGGTGCTGAGGCGAGTTGGTGAGGTTTCTTATGAGCTTGTTTTGCCTCTCGTTCTATCAGGAGTTCATCCAGTCTTCCATGTATCTATGCTCCGGAGGTACTATGACGACAGGTCACACATGTTAGATTACAACACAATTCAGCTGGATGAGAGCCTGGATTATGAGGAGGAGCCAATTGCCATTATTGACAGGTAGGTTCGCCAATTGAGGTCCAAGAATATTTCAACAGTGAAGGTCCAGTGGAGGGGTCAACCAGTCGAGGAAGTGACTTGGGAGGCTGAGGAGGATATGAAGAGCAGATATCCACACTTATTCAGCACTCCAGTCTCCAGGTATTATTCTAGACCCATTCGAGGATAAACGTTTGTTTAACAGGTAGAGAATGTAACCACTCGATCGTGTGTTTTGCTTTTTGGATCCCTGTTCCCTAATTAAGACTCTCCGTATATGGAGGTGGATACTATAACGACCCGACCAGTTGATTTGATAGGAATCAATGAGGGTTTTTAATCCGTGACTTAGGCCATTTTCCTCACACTTTCATTTGGTCTTGGGCGATTTTGAGACCACTTTTGAGGGGGAATCTCATCAACAACACAAGGTAAGTAAACTCCACCCATTTTCAAGTTAAATATGGGGATTATAGGTATACTAAACTTGGAAAATTGTGAAGCTTGTGGGATTTGTGATGAAGCTAGGGTTTAAGTAAAATTGGGATTTGATCTAGGATTTGGCGGTGGAAATTAGAATAAATTATATATTTGAGTTCGGGAGGTCAATAGTAATAATTATATTCAAACATTTCTGGATCCGAGCATGTGGGCCCGGGGTGAATTTCATGAATCTTCCAAATTGGGTTGGGTAGCTATTATAATAGCTAAATTATGAACTTACGAGATTATATTTATTAGTTTATACGACTTTTGATTAGTTCTAGAGTCCTCAACGTCGTTTGAGGAGTTCTAGTGAGGTTGAAGAGGTGGATTGAAGACTTGGAATCGAGGTAAGTCTCTTGCCTAACTTTGTAAGAGGGAACTTATCCCCTGAGGTGTGTCATTATTGTGTTCTACTTGTTGTGGGAAGCTACGTACGCACGAGGTGACGGGAGTCTGTACGTAGCTATATTTCATGATATGTCCGGGTAGACTTAGATTTACATCATGCCTTTAATTGTACTATTTATGCCTATCACGTGTGTTAATTGCCTTGATTAGGAATAAGACTGAGGATTTAAAGATATAGAATTAGTTTCTTATTTTAGAATTGAGAGATACTTGATAAGCTATAAATCCGTGCCTTCCCGTCTCGCAAGTGCTTCCGCGAGCGAGGTAAATCTCTCTACTCTTATGGGATCGGGTCATTCGCCTTGACATGATGGTAACACTGATCTTATGGGATCGGGTTGTTTGCCTCAGCATGATGGTAACACTACTCTTATGGGACCTGGTCGTTCGCCTCGACATGATGGTAACACATCTCTTATAGGATCGGGGCGTTCACCTCGGCCCAAATAGTCAATAAGAAATTATATCAACATAACTAATTCCAACATAATTAATCCCCACTTAATTTGTCTTCAAACTAAATGGCCCCTGTCACACCCCTTTTTTCCCACCCCGCAAAGATATATGTTATGATTGTGTTGTGGGTTAATGGGTTTTTTTGATTAAATTGACAATTTTGAATAAGAATTATTTTATTACGGAGTCGCCACTTAGAATGATTTTGGGTGTTCCAAGTCACCTTTTATTTGAATTCTAGTCAAATGAAGGTTTGACTCTAATCATTATTGGTCTGCAAAAATAATATTCGGGTAAGGATGTTGACCGGGGAGAAGGTGTAAGGCTTTCCCCGAGTCCCATAATTTTAACATGGTCACTTATTGACAATACTTGGCTTGAATTAATTTTGGATGAACGGCATTTTATTTGGTTCTCATGTTTTTCCTGTGAGCCACTTTTATCTGTTGAAAAATAAATTAGGAAGAGTATCCTGACCCTAGTCTACACTAACTAAGACGAGTATTCCCGACTTTACTTTGTATACCACATCTTAAAGATTGAAGCCCACATGAATTTAATTAAGTAAAAACCCTATTTATTTGAGAAAAATTGGAACAAGACGTGCCTTCACGACCTTGTCATTTTATTTATATCTTTATTCCGAAGCGAGCCTTTCCAACATCGGTTAAGACAAATTATTTATCTTTATCAAACTACTACTTTTGAGTTAGACTACAAAAAGAAGTTTGTTCATTTTATTGTAAAAAGATAAACTTCTTTGTAGCTTGATGGCAGTGAAACAACCTATAAAAACTTAGTTAATACCGAGCCTACTTATGACCTTATTCTTATTCTTGTTGTTACAAAATTAAATGATAAAACTAGTATGAGCAAAAGCTCGATTCTTAACCATACGGTGGCTTGAAATCCTTAGACACCACCTTTTAACCTTTGAATCCATTGGACCATTATTGAGATTCACCCACTCTGGCTTGGTCCCGAATATAATCAACTCTACGGCTTCACTGGCACCTGAACACCTATCTAGATAAAGCACCCGACTGAATCCCTTCACCTGTAAATTACCTCTGTACTAAGCATAATTCCTTAATCTTTCCAAAGCCTAAACCTGATTCAATGAGGCCAACCCTTGAACACCTTTATAAATTCCCATGCTCAATTACTATTCTACTCATTTCACCTTAGCTTCAATAACTTTCCAATACGCCGATAATCTGCAACCCCATGAGAAAAATAATCCTGCAACCCAATTGCAGGCGGTGGGACTCTCCCATTTAGCCCGAAGCTGCTCCTTACACCACTCTAGACCCCACCGAAATTCTTTCTTCATTGCTAACATTATCTTGCTCAACCAACCTGTCAAGTTCTTCTAAATTCTCCTGTTAGCATTCCATGAATACTCAAATTCCTTCGCATCATTCACATATTCGGCCTCCTATCGAATAGCCGCTGGAATTCCTCGTAGAAACTTGCCAACCACACGATCGCTATCCTGCTCACAGGAGATAACCCTCCTACAGAAAATACCAATTGACACCTTCCAACAGTACTGCACAATCTGTACGGCATCAATACTCCATCCTTTACTAGTTCGTCCGCTCCTCATGGACATCTACTAAAAGCGCGACAACCTCCTCCAACTCACCGCTATATTGCATCCTCTTTCATCCCGAACAACTCCTCTCTGTTGCATTCTATATCCCGTCGCAATAGACAATATTCCAATTTAAGACCGTGGACCTAATCACTGTCTACTAAAATTCTCAAATCACTCCAAAATTCTCCTCAAGATGCACAACTATCTTACCACAGAACTCATATGCTACGCTGCCACTCTTCCACTTTGGTTAAACTCACTCCTACAAGCACTACCTGACTTCCTTTTCTTACACATGGCCTTTTAGAAATTTAACCATCACTTGACACTTCCCACGTGTCCTTCTTTATCCCTTGCTGCCCAGCCGTGGCCTTAGGCCAATAACTATCTTGTAGCACTTAAACCAGCAGATTACCACCAATTCAAACCTTTCCGCAGATCATCCTTCCTGAGCCGCCCGCATTAGAAGTACCTATTTAGTCCTGAACCACCGCACACCACGATCTCTGACAACCGCTTCTTCTATATTACTTCGCAACACTGACCCAATGCAACCGAAAAAACCATAACATCAATGAACTAAACATATTCTATTCGATCAAAACAGCGGTACCACATCACAGATGAAAATTCCACCTCGCTTGAAAACACCAAGCCTTATTATTCTTTCAACCCAAATTGAGTATTCATAGTTCGATTGCCTTTCCTCCGCCGGAACTAGAATACTGGAATCTCGAAATCATGCTATGAGAAGACCTCCTTTCAAGTCATTCATTGTCCCAACACATGGGCAAACTTCCTATCACCACGTCAATACCGTGCGGTGATCAATCATAAGCATCATAAAAACCCGAGCATAGCTTCAAATCCCTCAAAAACATAGCTACTGAGCTGAAACAACATAATATCCTTCCGCAGGGCAACACTAGTAGCCTCAATCAACTACGCATGGAAAACATCATGCACCATATCTGTAGTACCATTACCATTCCTCAGATTCCTGATTCATAGAAAGCGCTTCGCGACGTGTAAGATTGAGTAAGAAGAAAACGTAGGCATAAGCCTCAAAGGAATCAATCTGCACGATGAGAAATCAAGAAGTGAAGTACTCCTAACAACCCTGTAGCCTCTCGAAGATAAGTACAAACGTCTCCGTACCGATCCGCAAGACTCTACTACACTTGCTCATGACTCGTGAGACTTAAGGGAACCTAGTGCTCTGATACCACGTTGTCACGACCCAAAATCCATTAAGGTCGTGATGGCGCCGGACCCCACTATCAAGCAAGACAACACTTAATAAATAAATAAAATTTTTATTTTAAAGTTCAAATAGTCATTCCTTTTTTATTTTCTTAAATAATAATTAGTGAACTTCCACTGAGTAAACAATAAAATCTTTAGCAATTTAAATAGTGAATAAATTCCATAATTATCTCAGAACTCGGTGTCACAAGTGCATGAACAATTTTTTTCTAGGAATTATACATGTACTACAATACTTGTCTGGAATACAAACTGGACAAGGAATTCAAAATAAAATACAATACATCTGAGGAACACTCTGCCGGTTGCGGGTCGTCTCCGGATGGTGCAGCTCGTCTAAGTCTCCAAGTCAGCCACATCACTGCGTCAAGCAGGGCCACTAGCTATGAACGTACCTGTGCAAGAAAAATGCACATCAAGTATAGTATGAGTACGAAAACAATGTGTACTCAGTAAGTATCCCGCCTAACCTCGGAGAGGTAGTGATGAGAGGTTCACTTTGAAACTTACTAGAGGTCAAATAAATATAATCAAGGGTGACACTAAGCATGGATATCGTAGGCAACTTAACAAGTAGCAACAGGAAATATTATTCTTTAATCCTCTTCATTTCAGTTGACAATTTCAAATCTCCAGGCCAGTAATCAAGTAAAAATCACAGCAAGTACGCAGTAAATATCATGCGCAAGTAATGCCGAGGGTCGAACGGCGTGGACCAATAATAATAAATTGTGCACTGCCGAAGGGTCGAACGGCTCGAACAATAGATGCATCTATTTCCCCCGCTCGCGAATTGTCACACCTCCTTTTTCCTACCCCGCATTAATGAAGGGTAGTAAGGGAGTTTTTCCACTT